>PVKA01019711.1:0-41556 GCA_004027165.1 Ctenomys sociabilis
ACACACACACTCTGAAGACCTTATGGCTGGAGCTGAAGCAAACACCCTCTTTCTCAGACTCCACATCCCGTTCTTTCACATTTTATGTCACATGAACTCTGTCCACTCTGGTCCCTTTCCTCACAGTGACCCATCTTGGAGAAGAATGTCGATGTTCTAAGGCTTTCACCCTCAGATCCATGAAGTACGTATGTGGCCACAGGAGTCTCATCCTGCCCTAGGTCTGCTGATAGTACACACAAGTGGTGTGCCAAGGGCGATGATGCAGTAGGCTTCAGGCTTCGGTGTTACACAACCCATGTGGAGTTTCCTGTGTGTGCTGGAGAGACGGGTGTCCTATCACATCATCGTGGCCTTACCATGGAATTGAGTCTCTCCATGGTGGCAGCTACACACTTGAAGTTTATCCCCAAAATAAGATTGTATTTATTCTCTCTTTCTCCAGATTCCTCCAACGCCAAAGACAGTGAATCATGCCACCAACCAACCCCAAACTCTGCATTTGAGAGACCACATCCTCAAGTGTGTGGCAAGAGTGAACACCTTACAGCTCTTTAAGTTGAAGAGAGAGCCTGGACTTGCTGTGAAAAATGCTCCCTTAGGAAACCTTCATCTGTGGGAGGAAAGGGCAGCTTCCAGATTCAGTGAATTTGACAGCAAGTGTAACACTGTGCACACTAAGAACTCTTTGGTTTTTGGTTTGTTTGTTTATTTGTGCACTTGTTTTTTGTTTTCAGATTCGAAACATGCCTGGCCTTGCCAGTGGTGATTGAACAGTACCTGTACACTGGGAGAGAGAGGGAGGGAGAGAGAGAGAGAGAGAGAGAGAGAGAGAGAGAGAGAGAGAGAGAGAGAGAGAGAGAGGCCTGTAATAGCCCACTTGAAATACTTCCATTGCAGCTCTAAGATGTTGACTGTGTAAACATGAAAAGTTTTCAACTTGAGAAAAAACAAATGACATCACCCCAGCACCGACATAAGAAGATTATTTGCAGAAGTAGTCTCACAAACTTTCCCAAGTATGGGGAAAGAATCTGACACACAAGTAAGTGAAGCATATAGAACACCAAAAACAAATAAGATAAATCTACACCTGGGCATATAATTATCAAGATCCAAGAAATTCAACATAAGCATACAAAACTATTAGAGAAAAGAAACAGATCACATTTAAAAGAAATTCTATCAGAATCACAGCAGATTTCTCAACATAAGCTATTAAGTAAAGCTTGGAAAGAAGTATTTGAATTCCTAAAAGAAAGCAATGTCCAATTCAGATTGCTGTACCCTGAAAAATTCTCTTCAAAATTAATGGAGAAGTAAAATACTTCTACAGCAAAGAACAACTGAATAAATTAATGATGACCAAACCAACCCAAAAAAGAGTACGGAAAGTTATTTTAAAAGAGATCAAAATGACCATAATTCCAAGAACAATAACAGAAAGAATCAACCAAGCAGGGTAAGTAGTAAAACACAGGAAAAGTGGAGAACCAACAGAAGAAAAATGCCATGACAAAGCTAAACCAACATATATCAATTATAATCTCCAATGTTAATTGTCTCAATTCACCAGTTAAAAGAAAGACTGAAATAGTGGATCAAGAAACAAAATCCAGCAATATGTTGTATACAAGGAACACATTTAACTCAAATGGAAATTGATAGGCTGAATGTCAAAATATGGAAAACAATACTACCTGCCCCAGAAACTCAGAAAAATGCAGGAGTAGTATTCTATTCACAGACAATATGAACTTCAAACCAAGAAAGATCAAATGTGATCAAGAAGGTCATGACATATACATGAGGGCAAGACATCAAGTGAAAAAGATAACAACCATAAATATGTATGTGCCAAATATGGGATCATCCAATTATATAAGACAATTTTTTTACAGGGTCTCACTGTGCAGCCCACATTCATAGTGATCCTCCTGCTTTCTGCCTCCCTCACGCTGGGATTACAGGTGCATGCCACCACACCCGGAATCCATCACCAGCTCAGCACACCCGAAGGAGGGACCAGAGAAGCATGTGGAACCAGGAATCAAACCCTGGCCACTCTGCTCACTTCAGACTAAGAAAGCACTTAGTCTGCTGAGCTATACTGCCAGCCCTCCCTATAAGACAATTTTAAAGGATACTAATAAGAAGATAACAAATACCATGATCTTAACAGCAGACTGTAACACCCCACTATGTCAAAGAGATAGATCAAATAGATTTTTAAAAATTAGCAAAAAGGTAGCAGAACTGAATGAAACCTTTGAACAAATGTCTCTACTGGACATTTATAGAGCATTTTTCCCAATAGAATCTGATGGATGGTTAACAACCTAAGTTCACAGGTCAGAGTTGGAGAAATAGAAGAGCCACAAGGCCAGCCAACATTTTGGCCCTACCCTTTCAAGGTCAGTGAAGACTCAGGACATAGGAGAACCTGTACTGCAATATCATGAGACTCAGGTGAGCTCCAAATTTTCTGAGCAAGGAGATTGTGGAGCCACAGAGGAAAGAGATTGAAGTTCTATAGTGTGCCTGGGGAGAGTCACATGGAGAGAAAACTTTCTCTCAAGCTCTCACAGAGAGCAAACTGGTCAAGCATTGGCCGTGACTCATCCACATGGATGACACAAAGGATCTTCAGAATAATGTACAGGACTACAGGATAAACCCTGAGGGGACTTCACTGACCACATAAGAAATATAAAGTACATGTGTTGGTATATAAGTCTTGCTCTATCTAGGTCTTAACCATCCAGCAGAAAAGTAGAAAAATGAAGTATACATCACGGGGCCATAATATTAAGCTGAGCTGTAAATGGCTATGGTTGACAACTTCTTTGAATAACTCACTATTGTTGTGGAATGCTGGACTGTGTTGGATTGTGTTGTCGAGTATAAGCACCTAAGTTAATTGAATGACAATGGATGCCCATCTTTGACAGGTGTAGACAAAGGAAGGGGTATAAAAAGAAAAAATCATGATGTGTGTGTATAGACAGTACAGTTGGGATAGATAACGCTGTGCTTCTATATAATCCTATGAGAGGCAAGATTTGCACTGATGGTGGTTGGACAGGATATTATGTTGACTTCTAGTACTACGGTCATCCACTAGGAAAATAATTATTGAAGTTTTGATATAATTCAGGTATAAAAAATAAGATAAGTAAACAGCTACACTCTTAATTTACTGATAAGAGACATCTGCTATAATAATGTCTGTAAGTATAATATCATGTATGCACCTTGTGCGATACCAAAACCATATGAAAACTGTTTGCAATGTAATAATTTATCGAATCTGTCTTGTTAAGGTGCCTTAAACTGTCTGATTGATATTTGTACTTCAATAAAATAAAAAATAAATTAAAAACAAACAAATAGAATCTTAATACATATTCTTTTCAGCTGCACATGGTTCATTCTTTAAAGTAAACCACATACTAGTCAATAGATCATGCTTAAGGAAATGCAAAAAAACTGAAATTATCCCGTGCATATTTCCTGACCATAGAGAAATGAAAGTAGAAATTAAGGACAACAGAAACTGAAAAAACCCAATAAACACGTGCAAATCAATTAACATCCTCCTCAGCAACCAATGGCTCATAGATAAAATTAAACAATGTACACAAACCAAGGAAAACTCAAACACAGATTACCATAATTTGTGATATTCAATGAAATTAGTTCTCAGAGGAAAATTTATAGTGCTAAACTTATACACTAGGGGAGCAAAACAAGATAAATAAATACCCTAATGCTGCACCTCATCCTTCTACAAAAGGAATAGGAAATTAAGGTCAAAGTTCTCACATGGGAGGAAATTATAAAGAATAAAGCAGAAATTAATGCAATGGAAAGAAACAAAACACACAAAAAAAGTGAATCAAAGAACTGGTTCTTTGAAATGTTAAACAAAATTATAAACTCCTAGCCAACTTCATCAATAAAAGAAACACTCAAATTAAAGCAATAAGGAAGAAAAAGGGTTATCGATATCAACTTCATCAATAAAAGAAACACTCAAATTAAAGCAATAAGGAGGAAAAAGGGTTATCAATATCAACTTCAAAAGTCTTACTCTCATAAGATGTAAAATACATGGAAGATGTGGAAGTAGACATGGAAGATTCCTAGGTATATAGCAATTACCAAAACTGAATCAAGAAGATATAAAAAAGTTGCATAACCAAATATGTCAATGAAATTGAAAATGTAACAAAAAGCATAACAAATAAAACTCAAGGTCTAGATGGGTTCACATATAAGCTCTACAAGAAACAGAGTAGATATAATCCCTATAATCCTGAAGCTCTTCAATGAAGTTGAAAAGGAAATAATTCTCTCTAATTCATTTCTAGAGACAAGGATTACACTTATAACAAAATCAGAGATACATTGAACCATAAAAGAGAACTATAGGCCAATCTCTATTATTAACATAGATGCAAAAATTCTCAATAAAATACTAGTAAATAGAATGCAGCAAGTCATCAGGATGGTTATACACCATGACTAGAAGGGATTCATCCCAGAGCTGCAAGTATGGATCAACATATGCAAATCTATAAATATAATAAACAATATCAATAGAGCCCAAAACAAAAGCCACATGATTATCTCAATAGATGCAGAAAGAACTTTTGACAAAGTCCAACACTCATTCGAAAATTGGAATGGATGGTCTTGACCTCAATCTGATAAAAGCCATCTATAACAGTCAAACACTTATCATACTAAATGATCAAAAACTGAAAGCTTTTGCTCCAAAATCAGGTACAAGATAAGAATGTTCATTGTACTGACTGCCATTAAATATAATTTTGAAAACCTTAGCCAGAGGAAATAGACAACAGAGAGAAATGAAAGGAATAAGAGTTTATCGAGGAAAAGCTATATTATTATTATTCACAGATGAAATTATATTCTACATGGAAGACCAAAAATTCTCCATCCAGAGACTCTGAGAATTAATAAGCAAATTGAGTAGCATATCGTGACACAAAGTCAGCACCCAAAAATCCATACCAGTTCTATCAACAAACACATTTAAAAAGAAATTAGGGAAACCACATTCTTCACAGTAACATCCAAAAAATTAAATACTTAGGAATTAATATAAGAACTAAAATATGTATACAATGAAAATTATAATACTCTGCAAAAAGAAATCAAAGGGAATTTCAGGAAATGAAAAAAAAGTCTTTCCTCATGGGTAGGAAAGAACAACACTATGAAAAGTCCATACTTTCAAAACTGTTATACAGATTTAATGCAATCCCAAAGTGGATACCATCAGCATACATCAGAGGTATAGAGAAAACATTGCTAAAAGTCATCTGATGCTGGGAAAAAACTAAATATCAAAGACAGTTCTGGGCAACAAAGAAAAGGTAGGAAGTGTCACAATCCCTGACTTGAGACTATACTACAAAGCTACTGTGATAAAAGCAAAATGATTTTGGCAAAAAAAAGACCTGAGGATCAGTGAAACAGATTAGAAGATGCAGAAGGGGCTAAACACATTCACGGTAAGAAAGATAGCTTCTCTAGTGTAAACTTTAGAAGTTTAAATATTTAATTAAGGGACTCAGTGGACAGTCAGGATTCTAACTTTGTATACATCCTCATCCTGTGCAAGAGGAGGGCACAAACACTGTAGTTCTGCCAACCCTCCATAGGGCATGAAGGCCCTTCTCTAGGATATAGAAGACCCAAGGGGGTGGAGGGCCATCCCTAGAGTGACTCAGCACTTAAATCTCAGCAACGGAAATCTCAGCTCTATCTTTGCAGTCCACAGTCTTCCTGGTGTTTCCTTTCTGGCCAAACTCACAACATTGTAAATCGTCAGACTGAGCTCCTTTTTCTTGAGCCTCAACATAAATTTAACTAAAAGCTGCCAATAATATCTATGCCACTACCTCAACATTTGACTACTTTGAAATTTCCTTTGTCAGATTAACTAGTCCACCAAGATCAATCTTAGTCTCAGTTAAAGTCTCTAGACATGAGCAAAATACAGACAAACTTTCTGCTAAGCCATAACACAAATCACCTGGAGTCCAACAACCAATGCACAAATGTCCATAGCCTTGTCATTACAGGTAATATTTCTATCAGCATTCTGATCTAATGGGCCATACAGAACAGCCAAAGGTATTTCAGCGCCTCTCTTTCAGGCAACATCTCTGAACCTTTCCAATCTCTTCCCATAAGACTTTCCCAGAAGCTCTTGAACATTGTCAGGTATTCACAGCAATGACCCCACATTTTTGGTACCAAATTCTGTTTCAGTTACTGTTCACTCATTGCTGGGGCAAAATACCTGCCACTCAAAATTAAGGAAAAAAAGATTTATTTAGCTCACAGTTTGTGGAGGGTTCAGTCTATGCTCAGCTGACACCAAAACACAGTAGTGCATGGCAGAGAGCAGTAGTTCGTCGTGGGGCAAAACAGTAAAAGCATAAGGAAAGGTAGCACTTGCACTGTCTAGCAAGCCTCTCTTCCTACCATGCTGATTGTGAAGACCAAGTGTTGAGTCACTCTAAGAAGGGCCCTCCAAACCCCAGGATGGGACCTCCACATCCTCGGGCAGGGCCTTTATGCCCTAGGTAGGACTTGTAAAACCTTTACACAGTGTCCTTGCCCTCCTCTTGCACAGGATGAGGATGTTTACAGAGTAAGAACCCTGGCTGTCTGCTGAGTCACTTAATTAAATACCTATATTTCTCAAGTTGACACAATGTATCAAACACTGTAGCCTCTTTAACAAATGCTGCTGAAAAAAATTCAATTTCCACAGGCTGGAAACTAAAACTAGATCCATGTCTACGACCATGTGATAAAGTAGGTACAGAATGGATTAAAGATCTAAACATCAGAACACAAACTCTAAATCTACTGGAAGAAGTAGGTAAAAATCTTGAAGACACAAGGATAAACAGATAGTTCATGAACAAAAACCAAGCCACCCAAATTCTTCAAAGAAACAACAACTGGAATCTCATGTTATTGATAAGTTTCTGCATATCAGAAGAAATCACATACAGAGTAAAATGAAACCCCACAAATTGGGAAAAAAATAACCAACAGTTACTCAGACAAAGGACTTCTCTCTAGAATATATAGAGTTAAAAAGAAATCAGAGAAATGAAACCTGAAAGGTATAACAGATATAGTAAAATGAAAAGAAATGGAACTTAAAGATTAAATAACAAAGATGAAAGGAGAAAAGACAGGGGAAAATTTAGGAAGAAAAAACATGTAAGTATATATACAGGATGATTGTACTAAGAATTTCCATCAGTTTTTCAAAAATAGCAGTTAATGATATCTGCAATCTATGCATCGACTTCGACAGCAATGTGTAATACAAAATCCATGCTTAAGTACCATTCATCTAGGTCTTCAAAATGTGTACCATTTCTAATGTCATATTAATTATTACTATATTCTATTTTAAATAAACTTTTAAAAAAAGAAAAAGAGAGAGAAGAGCAACAATTTAAAGTTTCTTGAAAACAAACAGGAATATGCAATCATATGTCCAATCTTGCATAACTATATCTGTTAATCAGAGCAACAGATTTGATGATAAAAGTAGATAATAAATCAACCATTGTTAATCAGCTATTTTTTTCTTTTTAAAAAGTGGAATAACATTTAATCAATTTTATGCTTTGTTTTAATAATGAAAACATCTTACAAAAATATTAAAGTTTTTCCTGAAAATATACCTTGTGCTTTCCATGTTTTCTCATTCTCTTTGACAAATTTTTTTCACTTATAATGGCATGATGAATTTTGAAAAAAGTTAACTTTATGAAAAAGTTAATAAACTACATTTTTAATTATTTATGTGCACTCTGAAGCTCTGAGGCAGAGAGGGCAGTGCCATGTTTTTATTCCCTTCAGAACATAATCCTCTCTCTGACACCACTGTCTTCTCCATATTAGTGAGGTCCATAGAGCAGAAATAATGCTATATTTCAGGTTCTTTCTTCTCTGCTCCCTTCCACACCCTCACCAGAGAGCTAAAAAAAAAAAAAAATTCAGCTGACCATTATTTAGTTACTTGGGGCTCTAGTGACATACTAGAGGAAAGGAAGTTGTTATACATATTTGTAGGAAAGATTTCTGTTTAAAATACTTCTTCCTGAGTGGTAGATGCCTTTCACTCCTACTTCCAAGCGTTGGTGGTGAGTTTATGCTCAGACTTGGGGAAATTGAAGATTTGATTCTATGTCCTGAAGAAGAACATTTCTGTACCCTAGACAGTAGTCTTATGTCTGATTGCTTATTACTTAGGATTTTTTCAAAATTTGTGGGTTGTCTTTTCACTCTGTTGACAATTACAGGGCCCTCAGATTTAAAGACCCATTTCAGAAATGGGCATCTGAGATGCATACGCACTTCTCAGAGGACAAAATCAAAGAAGCAAATAAATATATGAAAAAATGCTCCACATCGCTAGCCATTCATGAAATGCAAATAAAAACAACACTGAGATACCATCTCACTCCAGAAAGAATGGCTATCATAAGGAAATCAACCAACAACAAATGTTTGAGAGATTGTGGAGAAAAGGGAACACTTCTCCACTGCTGGTGGGAATGTAGACTGGTACAACCATTGTGGAGGTCAGTGTGGAGACTCCTCAAAAGAGTAGGACTAGAAATCCCATTCAAGCCAGCTATCCCCCTACTTGGAATTTTCCAAAGGACCTGAAAACATTGTATCATAGTGATATATGTGTACCTATGTTTATAGCAGCACAATGTGTGATAGCAAAATCTTGGAAACAACAAAGATGTCCATCACATGAGGAATGGTTGAAAAAGATGTGGTATTTCTATATAATGGAGTATTACTCAGCTGTTAAGAATGATAAGTT
Source organism: Ctenomys sociabilis (assembly GCA_004027165.1). Lineage (NCBI taxonomy): Eukaryota > Metazoa > Chordata > Mammalia > Rodentia > Ctenomyidae > Ctenomys > Ctenomys sociabilis. The sequence goes on from PVKA01019711.1 coordinate 8,906, forward strand.
TGAAGCATTTATACTGAAGTGGATGCTACTTGAACATATACTCATAAATGAAATAAACCAAACACACATGTGTAAATATCATATAATCTCCCTAGTATAAGAAGCAAAAAGCAGAAATACGAAAGGAAACATACAACGACAACTAAAATCAATTGAGTCAGATAAGGCAAAGTAAATGTCATATGCTGCAGGATACTAATCAGCTTTTCTTCTGGATGGTTAACAATCTAAGTTCATAAATCAGAGTTGGAGAAATAGAAGAGCCACAAGGCCAGCCAACATTTTGGCCCTACCCTTTCAAGGTCAGCGAAGACTCAGAACACAGGAGAACCTGTACTGCAACATCATGAAACTCAGTTGAGCTCCACATTTTCTGAACAAGGAGATTATGGAGCCACAGAGGAAAGAGACTGAAGTTCTACAGTGTGCTTGGGGAGAGTCACATGGAGAGAAAACTTTCTCTCAAGCTCTCACAGAGAGCAAACTGGTCAAGCATTGGCCGTGACTCATCCACATGGATGACACAAAGGATCTACAGAATAATGTACAGGACTACAAGATAAACCCTGAGGGAACTTCACTGACCACATAAGAAATATAAAGTACATGTGTTGGTATATAAGTCTTACTCTATGTAGGTCTTAACCATCCAGCAGAAGAGTATAAAAATGAAGTTTACATCGCGGGGCCATAATATTAAGCTGAGCTGTAAATGGCTATGGTTGACAACTTCTTTGAATAACTCACTATTGTTGTGGAATGCTGGACTGTGTTGGATTGTGTTGTCGAATTCAAGCACCTAAGTAAGTTGAATGACAATGGGGTGCCCACGTTTGACAGGTGTAGACAAAGGAAGGGGTATAGAAAAAAAAATCATGATGTGTGTGTATAGACAGTACAGTTGGGATTGATAACGCTGTGCTTCTACATAATCGTATGAGAGGCAAGATTTGCACTGATGGTGGTTGGACAGGATATTATGTTGACTTCTAGTACTATGGTCATCCACTAGGAAAATAATTATTGAAGTTTTGATATAATTCAGGTATAAAAAATAAGATAAGTAAACAGCTACACTCTTAATTTACTGATAAGAGACATCTGCTATAATAATGTCTGTAAGTATAATATCATGTATGCACCTTGTGCGATACCAAAACCATATGAAAACAGTTTGCAATGTAATATTTTATCGAATCTGTCTTGTTAAGGTGTCTTAAAACTGATTAATATTTGTACTTCAATAAAATAAAAAATTAATTAAAAAAATAAAGAAGACCATTTCTGGTTTGGTTTCTGCTCAGCTCAGAAGTTCATTTTGATGCTAGTGTAACTAAGGCAATTTGATCACTTAAAGAAAGTAATAGAGGACTTATGTGGTCAGTTCTCAAAGAACTAGTTCAAAAGACTATTTAAGTGAATCCTACTTCTCAAAGTGACTGTCGCTTTTTCATGGTTCTCCTCACCTGCTAAGTTCTGCATCTGAGTAGCACAGTAATGAAATTGTTCAACTCAAACCAGGCCCCAAAATCTCATAGGTTCCTGAAAAACTAAGTATCTCTGCCTTCTGTCCATTGTGTGACTCATATGTAATCAGCTATGTTCTATTTTCTAAGCCATCATATTATGCATTATTTGTGTGATGAGAAGCTTCCTGAATAAAGCATTTAAAAATGTTGCATAAACATTCTCATTGTTCATTCATCACCATTCTGTTCAACATATGCCACATCAGTTGGCCAAGAATCTGGCAGGTGAGAGCAGCACATGAGAGCTGCTTTAACATGAGTTGTTTCCCCTCTAACTTCATTGCAAGAAACTTTTTTTGTTGGGGTGCCAGGGATTGAACGCAAGACCCTGTGCTTGCTAGACAAGTGCTTATTCTACTGAGCTATCTCCTCAACCCAAGAGACCTTTTTAATATAATTTTCTTTTATCTTTAAGAGTAATAAAAAGAGCAAAAAAAATAAAAATACAGACAGAAACAGGATAATATATAACAATACATAAGTTGCATATTTTCAAAGCAAGAACAGCTAGCTAATTAGAATAGCTGTTAACTCCTTTGAGAAGTGTATATCCATCTCAGATGCCCATTTTTGATCTGAGTCTTCCATTTTCTTTAATATGGCATCTGAGATGAATATACACTTCTCAAAGGAAGAAATTAAAATGACAAATAAATATATGTAAGAATGTTCGACAGCACCAGCCATTCAGAACACTCAAATTAAAACACTGAGATTCTGTCTTACCCCAGAAAGAATAGCTAACATCAAGAAATGAACCAATAACAAATGCTGGAGAGGCTATGGGGAAAAAGAAAGCCTTCTCCACTTTGGGAGCATAGACTGGTACCACCACTATGAAAATCAGTATGTAGCTTCCTCAAAAAGCTAGAATAGCAGGTCCCATTCAACTTTCTGAGTACTTTTCCATAAGAATTAAAGACACTGCACCACTGCAATACCTGTGCATACATGTTTATAGCTGCACAATTGGTCATAGATAAATCTTGAAAACCACACAAATGCCTATCAATTGAGGGATGGATGGAAAAGATGTGATATTTTTATCCAATTTTCTATAAAAAAAGATAAACTTGCTTCTATTCAATTCAGTTGTCCCTAGGCTTTGCTATCTTTTATGGATAACAACAACCGTCATTTTCTTAGTGTCTACTATGTTCCAGGCACTGCATTGGGTTTCAACCCATCCTCAAACTGAAGTCTCACTATAACCCTTATGAGTAAGTATGAGGAGTCCTTATTGTAGAGAAGAAACTGGAACACAGAAAATTGAGTAACTTGATATATTAGTTACAGACCTCTGCTTTGGAAAAAAAAAATCTTAATAACTGAAAACAATATTTCTTTTCTCAAAGATTCCTGTGAGTCAGGAATCTTAGCATGATTTCTGGGGCCTCATAGCTTAGGGATCCTATTACAAAGCACTAATCAAAATGTTAATCAAGATGTCACAAAGTGACATGTCGGTTGTGTCCAGAATCACAGATAAATGCAGAAGGATCCAATTGCAAGGTCACCTACGTCGCTCTTAGCAAGACCTGGGTCCTTGTGCGTTATTGATCTGAGAGCCCCGGCTCCCCAACAGTTGGAGGGAATCTTGCCTTAGTCCCTTGTCTCATTGGTCTCCGTGTGAGGCAGCTCACAACAAAGTAGCTGCTACCATCAGTCAGAGAGAGGCAGTGCAAGCAAGACTGAGTCACAACCTTTTCCAATCTGATCTCCAAAGTGACAGCCCTGTGCTTTTGTAAGCTCCTGTTCCTTACAGTCCATGGGCTGAGCCCACATTCACACAAAAGGAAAAGATGGGATCACTGGAAGGCACAGTGGTGGCAGCCCAGCTCACTTAGCAGCAGCTGATTGGATGTCTACCCAGACTCAGGCCATGTGCGTGGGTCTTGCCGCACCTCTGCTCACTGCGCTAGGGTGACACAACCACATGGGTTTCCAATGTGGAAATAGTTAACCACACATCAGTTTCCAAAGTGCTACTACATGTGTGATTTGTTTCACTTGACAGATCAGAGGCAGACACCTTAATTCTTTCTTTATAATAAGAATGAGCTCATGGGCTTGCATAGATCATTTTCTTGTTGAAGCTCAAAGGACTTTCCCAAGCCCATTGAAGATTAGATACAGACTTTCTGCCTCCAGTGCTCTAGAGCCCAATACTGCAATTATCTTTTGCTGATTTCCACCCATATTCTCTGAAATATCTGCAGTACCTACACCTCATCTCTCTGCGGGCTGCAATATCAAACTTTAAAGCTCTTGAAAGCCCACTTGGGGTTTCCTAGTGTACTTGCAGTTCAAATGGACTTGAGGATAAGATCACATATAAAGCAAGAAGGAAAATCTCCCAAATTTGAATTCAGACCTTAGCATCCTGCCTATGGTTCACAAGATGTCTTCTGCCAAAAGCTAGACAGGGAAGAGTGTTCACCCAGCACTCAAAGGAGCACCAATCTGACTTTTGTTCCTCTGCAGACACCTTGGTGGCTCTTTCTCTCTTTCTTCAATCACAGTGAATCATGAAGAATTCCCAGGTATCTTTCAGCTCCACTCTGTAGCCTAGTCAATACAACTTCCTTGTAAAGTGTTAATTTTGCCTCTTTTCTCCATCCTAAAATCCACTGTACATACCATCCAGGAAAAGATTCAACATGCAAATGATCTTGAAATTCTCCTGCTTACACAACTTCTGACATGCCCAATCCTACAGATAACCCACTACTATTATGGACTACTGGACTATATTGGATTATTTTGCTGAACTCATGCATCTACAGTATTTAAATGGCAATGGAATACCCATCTCTAACAAATCTAAACAAAAAAGGAAGGACCATTATGTATCTGAATATACAAAATAGTTAGGATACATATACAGCCACTATCTCTTAATTCAATGAGAAGAAAGATTTGTACTAATAGTGTTTGGACAGGATATCATGTCTGCATCTTGTGCTATGAATGACTACTACAAAGGCAACAGCATGCCATGTATTAATTGTTGTAACTCTCCTACCAACCTGTTTTGAAACTGTCTCATTGCTATTTCTTTCTCAATAAAATTAATTTTAAAAAACTCTTAAAAAAAAAAGAAAGATAAACTTCAGGCTTTTATAGGTAAATTGATGCAACAAGAGACTATACTCATAAGTGAAATAAATCAATTTCCCATGTCTAAACATTATATTATCTCCTAGTGTAAGATCCTGAAAGAGTAAAATTTGAAAGTACAATAGATATAATTAATGGGAAAGAAACTGCTCAAAATAATGAACAATTATAATCAGGGAAAGAAGCAAAAAAAGAAGAGGAAAAATCATGGACAGCTAGGATGACTGTACTATTATCTATTGGTTTTAAGAAGGTGAAAATAAATGCTTAAAATATTTTGACTCATTTTACGTGCTTATATCTGATAATCTGAACAACTTCATTGAAGACAACAACTTGCAATATGACAAACACTGCTGAATACCTGTCATATTTCCTTTTCTTTTTGAAATTCTGTATTGTTTCTAATGTCTTGTCTATTTTTACTCTCCTTAATATAAAAAGCAAAAGCAGGAAATATCACAAATTACATGAAAAAATACTATTCATGGCCACCAAGGTAAAAAAAAACTTTTGTGGAAAAAAAAAAGAATTTGTCATACAGTTAAGTGAAGCATATAGAACTCCAAATGACAAGAGGCAAAACAAATCTACAGCCAAGACATATTATAGTCAAGATTGCAGAAATTAAATACGAGAATACCTTATCAAAATTTGTTAGGGAAGAGAAACTGATCACCTAATCAGGAAAGCCCATCAGAATCCAACTAATTTTTCAGCACAAATGTTCAAGTTAAGGTGAGATTGCAGTGAAGTATTTCAAGCTTCAAAGGAAAACAACTTTAACCTGGACTCATGTGCCCTTCAAAAACTATCTTTCAAATGTGATGAAGAAATAAGATACTTCCATGAAAAAGAACAATTGAAAAAAATCTGGCTACAGAACTACCATGCCAAAATATTTTGAAGGACATTCTAGGAAGAAAAACAAGGACTACAACTCTACAAACCCATACAGAAGAAATTCACTAAATAGGCAAAAAGGTAAACAGAGGAAAGGAGAAGAAAAGGAGGGGAGTCCAATAATAGGAAAATAATAAAACCTCACTATAAGGTAATATATATCAGCTGTAAGTATCAATGTCATTGGCCTCAATTTACCAATCAGAAGACACAGGCTGGCAAAGTGGATATAAAAGCATGTTCTATCAATATGCTGTATATGAGAAACACATTTAATTGAAAAAGAAATTCATAGACAAAGTCAAATGATGGAAAGCACTAGTACTTGTGACAGGAATGCCAAAAACATCAGGGGTACCTATTCTATTTGCAGACAAAGCATATTTCAGTCCAAGACTGATTAAGAGAGATAAAGTTCTCCACATCCTTATAAAGGGAAAAAATCCAGGAGGAAGAGATAGAAATCATAAATATATATTCAAAAACAAATATCAGTGCACTCAGCTGTATAAAACAAACTTTAATGGAAATGAAAGTTAAAATAAGTACTAAAGCAATTATATGAAGGGACTTCAATTGTACAAATGGACTTAGTAGATGACAATAAAGTAGGCCACCCTATATCAGAATACACATTCTCCTCAGTTGCATAAGGGATGTTCTCCAAAATGCATTGCATAATAATCCATAGAACATGTTTAAATAAATGCAAAGGAAATTATCTCATGATTATCAGACTATAATGCAATGAAACTAGAAATCAATGCTGAAAGAAATCCAAAGATCTTCATAAATTCATGGAAATGAAATAGTATGCTCTTAAACAACCAAAACATAACACATAAAATTAAAGAAGAAATCAGTCAATTTCTATAATTAAATGATAATGGCAATAAAACATATATGGGACACAATGAAAGCAGTCCTATGAGGGAAATTTATAGCAGTAAATACCCATATCAGAAAAATACAGCAGAGTAAACAGGTGGATCACTAAGAGTTTGATATATAGTAGTGAGACCCTGAACACCCTATAGAATCTTCCCTAAAAAAATACAAAAAGAAAAGCAGAGCAGAGAAAAATAGACCAGACACAAATAAACATTGAACCTCTAACTTCTAGAAGAACAGACTAAGCCAAAAGCTCATTTAAGAGAAGAAATTATAAAAAGCAGACCAGAAATTAACATGTTGGAGACTAATAAAACAACACAAAGAATCAGTGGATTGGAGAGTTGGTTCTTTGAAAGATTAAATAAAATTAACCTAACGTTTAGCATATCTTATTTTAAACAAGGGAAAGAAAAGATTCATCAACACAATATGGAATGAAAAGGGTGAAGTCAAAATGTACCCTGAAGAAATATAGTTCATCTATACTGACTTGGAGAACTTGTATTCTAAGAAGATGGAAAATACAAAATAAATAGACAGATTCCTAGATACATATGAATTACCAAAGCTGAACTGAAAAGATATGAAAATCCTAAATAAAATAATATCAACCAACAAAGTAGACTAATTGAAAATCTACCAACAAGGCCTGCCCCAGCCCTGCCACACAGCGCTTGGCTCCCTAACTGCACTTCAGAGAAAGCCTAGAATCTCACAGCACGACTCACAGCCAGGAACCACTCCAGCGAGGCTGGAAGCCCTGGTGGCCTGGGGGAGGAGGTTCAAATCTGAGGAACACATATCCTTTTGTGTGCCCACCTTTCTGTGGTCCTATTAGTCTCTGAGATGCTGCTCACCTGAGGGTCCCCAGGGTTCCAGCTGAGTGGACCAAGTGTGCACTTTCAGCAGGAGCTTGAAGAGGGAGTGTCAAAGCACCAGAGCAAGAGCCCTCTGGGGCCTTGGGCAGGGTGTTGAAACTGGCCTCGTCACAGACTATGAGTGAATTTTGGCACAAACTGGGATGCTGTGTGGTTGAGAAACCTCAACAGAAGAAGAGAAGGTGGATTGACCAGACCATGACCGGGGAACCAATGAATTTTGTCCACCTGACCCATATTGGCTCTGGGGAGATGGGGGCTGAAGACAGACTTGCTATGACAGGTGCAGTTCAGGAGCAGATGAGGTCCAAGGGAAGCCATGACAGGCCTTGGAATAATTCTAGGAACTTATAGCTCCCATAGAAATAAATGGTTCTGCCATCTTGAAGTTCCAACTCTGTCCAGCCCAAAAGAAATGCTGCCATCGCCTGATCCCTGCTAGGACTTGTAGAACCCAAAGGGGCCCTCTTTTCCCTTCTGCCTAACAGTGCCTCTGAGGTGTGGGGGCTGGACTTCTCCTCTGTCTGGCTGTCACCCCTCCTGGAGATGGGTCAAGGCAGCAAGATTGACCAAGTGGCCACTAGCTGTCCAGAGGATCTCAGTGGAAGCCCAAGATCTGAAAGAGGAGTTCTTTGAGAATGAGGAATGAGTTCCCTCCTCCTAAGTGATGGTCTGGGTGCTGACTGATTTTAAAATCTTAGCTTGGAACTCCTTAAAAGAGGCCGGTAGGTGAGAGTCCCAAAACTGGCTTTCCTGAGAAGCTTTCTACCTCCCTGCCCTTCCCTTTCCTCCTTTGATGACCTAAAGCAGACATCAAGCAGGGACTTGGAGGGCAACACTGCCCAGGCCACTCTGTCTTCAGACTGCAGACCTTAAACTCATCCCCTCACTCACTCTCTGCTGACACTCAGGGTCTTTCTCTAATCCTGTTTGTGTAGCTTCACATAGCAGTCCTTTTTTCTTTTAATTAAAATTTTAATTCAAGATGATTTAATTACCTCTCCAAGCTTTTCCCTCTATTAATTTTGTCCCTATTACTATTTCCCACCGAGTAAGAGTTGTGGTAGATGTTGACTGTCAACATTCCATTTAAGTCTTGGGGGATCTGGCCACTCTCTGCCAACCTCCCTGCTGACCCAGGTGAGAGATGGAAGAGGAGTCTGAAGAGAAAACCAGAGAGCAGAAAGAAGAGTTACATCAAGGTGCAGTACCTGACCATGGTGAGGAAAATAGGTTGAAAACTACCATCTGTGTGTGTAAGACCCTTAAAGCACACGAGTGGGGAGAGACAGAGCAAGGCATTTCAATAAGACATGTTTGCCCTGTGCACTGGACAATTCTGAATACCAAAAGGCTGTCCTGTGATTAGATGTTTAGCAGCATATCTGACCCACTGTAGTTTTGGCAACCAAAAATATTTTCAGAAACTGCCAAATATTTCCTAGAGGTAAAATTACCCAAGACTGAGAAATCCCAGCTCTCAAGTCAAGGCACTTTTGGACCATTGTAAAGTAAGCTCAGGAAAACTCCACATAATCTTTATTCTGTGTGTTCTTTTGCCATGTGGCTTCAAGTCTCCCTGATGGACATGTACCATGCTTCTTTCTTGCAGTGTGGAGACAGGAACAGGCTGTATTGGGATTGGAAAAGGGGCAAGTAAAAGCAGCAGAGATGCATGCCCTTGTTAGCCTTCCCTGGCTCTCAGCTCTGTTCCTCTATTCTCCAGCCCCAGAACCAGACACAAATAACACTCAGGGAGTTTGGTATGAAGATCAGAACCCACCCCACAGAAATTCAGGGTCCTTCTACCTCAGTGAAGTTTCTAGAAGTCCAGTGGTATGGAGCATGTAGAAATATTCCTTCTTAAGTAAAAGATAAATTTTGCATCTAGCACCCCCTATGATCAAAAAGGAGGCACAGTACTTAGTAGGCTTATTTGGATTTTAGAAACAACATATTCCTCACTTAGGTATCTTACTCCAATCCATTTATTGAGTGACTCAGAAAGCTACTAATTTTGAGTGGAGCTCAGAACAGGAAAAAGCCCTGCAACAGGTCCAGGCTGCTGTTCAGGCTAATCTGCCTCTGAGACCAGATTTTTTTTATGATCACCTATGTTTATAAAAGCACAGTTTGCCACAGCTAAGTCTTGAAAACCACCCAAATGTCCATCAGCTGAGGAATGAATGAAGATCATCCAACAAATCCAGTGGCACGTGAAGTATCACTGGTAGATGTGGATGCTGCTTGGACTCTCTGGTAGGACCTCACAGGTGCATTTCAGAGGCCTTTAGAATTTTGGAGCAAGGTTCTGACATCACCTGAAGACAACTACTCTCCTTTTGAGAAACAGCTCTCGGCCTATACTGAGCCTTAGTGGAAACTGAACATTTAATCAAGAGATAACAGGTGACTGTGAGACCTGAGTTGCCTATCATGGCCTGGATATTGTCTGATCCATCAAGTCATAAAGTTCAACGCGCTCAGTAACAATCCATCATTAAATGGAAGTTGTATATTTGTGACTTTGGTCTTTGCAATTCACTTGGCTTGTAGCACAGACTCTTTGGCCTCCAGGTTGGATCCTTCAGCTTTCCATCGCAGATTCAAGGTGATCAAGAAGTCGGTCTCTTGATTACAACTATTGAAGATCTTATAGTCCTAGAAAGAGACTGACTGGAAGACCACGATGTAGCAGAAGCTACTCTGACAAAATCGATGTTTTTCAAGATCTAAATCCAATTCAGGATCATGGTCCAAGTCCCAGCCCAAGAAAGAAATGAAGGCTAAATCACGTTCTAGATCTGCATCTCACACTAAAACTAGAGGCACCTCTAAAACAGATTCCAAAACACACTATAAGTCTGGCTCAAGATATGAAAAGGAATCAAGGAAAAGAGAACCACCTATAATCCAAATCTCAGTCAAGATCACAGTCTAGGCCTAGGTCAAAATCTAGATTAAGGTCTTGGACTACTCCTTAGTCCAGTGGCCACTGATCAGTCTCATTTCAGAATAAAAGCTAGCATCTTTTAAAATCTCAGAATGCTTGCTTATGGATACAAGAAGGAAGTACTGTGGGGAAACTTCCTTTTAGAGAACTTCTTTTTTCAGTTTTGCTTTTAGAAATCTAGGCCTTGCCTGTAAAAATAAAAAGATAAATCCTATTTATGGAATATATTTAAAGGATTAATTCTAGAACCTTTGTATTTTGATAGTATTTCTAACTTGCATTTCTTTACTATTTGCAGTTAATGTTCACATTCTGCTATAGAATCATTTAAATGCATGGTTCTCTAATTTTTTTTTAGATTTTCCTGGATGTATAGTTTAAACAACAAAAGTCTATTTAAAACTACACCAGTAGTTTGCACTTATAGCAAAGAGGAAAGTTGTGGGGTTAAACTTTGTGTTTTCTTTCTTACAGAAAGCTTCTAAAAAGGTATGTTTATATGTTCTTTTTAACAAATATTTCGTACAATCTATAAGACTTCAATGTTTGGATCAAAACAAAACTCAGCTTATCTTCTGCTTGCTGTAAACTAATCAAACATGTAATGCAACAATAATTCTTCATTTTTTATTCTAATTTTAATTTTTTATTTCAATGTTTTGAAATTCTGTAACATATGTTACTGCTTCTTTTTTGCTTTTGTGTTTGTTGTTACTGTTTAAAATAAAATTTAACAAAAGAATCCCAGTTCAAATACACAGAAGTTTAATCAGCATGTTCACCTTTTGCTTTAACATTTTATTTTATTTTAGTAAGAACCGTTAATATGAGTGTTATTCTTGAAACAGATCTTCAAGTGTATGGTATAATATTGCTATTCATAGGCACAAGGCTCAAAAGGTCTCCAGAACATATACATCCTGCATCACTGAAATTTTGGACCTGTTGATTAGCAAGTCTTGTTTCCTAATGCTCCATGAGAACCCCTGGCAACTGACATCCCTCTGTCTGCTTCTATGTGTTTAGTCAGATATTTTAAATTCTTAATATATTTGAAATCAGTCAACTTTTTCTTTCTGTGACTGTGCTTATACCACTTAGTGCAATGTCCTGCAGAGTCATCCATGTTATCCCAAAGAGTATTGGGATACTCTCTGTCTCTCTCTGTCTCTCTGTCTCTCTGTCTCTCTGTCTCTCTATCTCTCTGTCTCTGTCTCTGTCTCTCTCTGTCTCTGTCTCTCTCTCTCTCTCTCTCTCTCTCTCTCTCTCTCTCTCTCTCTCTCTCTTTCTCTCTCTCTCTCTCTGTCTCATTGATAAGAGTATCAATCTGCCTGGAACATCCTAGGAACTAAGGAGGTTGTAGTTCTTAAAATGGACATTGACAATTGACTCTGAACTTGATCATACTATTTTTATTCAAAGTCCTCTGGTTTATTCCCTCCAGAATATGAATTTATGAGGAAAATCTAAAGGGTGTCATTTTTGTTGTATAGATAGGAAAATGTGAAAATACCCATTAAGATTTGATGATTTAGACAGATATATATTTTGTAGGACAAAGGCCATAATGGATGGCTGAGTGAAAAATGTGGGTTATGAAATACATGTTGTATGTATTTTTATTAAAACAAAACCAAAAACCTCCTCATACAATTTACATCTCTATTAATATTTCAGTTGTGAGACAAAGGATTTGATAAAAAATGTCTCACTTGCTGTAATTGTAAAGAAATAGTTTTCCCACATTTTTTCTGCACTTTCAGGGGCCGTGAGATATCTCAGCAGTCTAAAGCACCTGCTTAGGCAAGCTTAGGCGGTGCAGGGGACCGAGGTTCAATCCCAAGCACCACATGCTATGCCAGCCCCACCCTCAGGGTGGGCTGAGCTGGCCAAAAAGAAAAAGAAATTTACTTTTAATCTATAATCTGTGTTGCTCAGAGATGCTTTTGATGTGACTATTTGGCCCAGTTAAGCAATGAAGGGTGCTGCAAACACCTTCAGAAAAAAAGCATATTTTTATCTTGGAATGCTTTCAGCATATTTCATCACTATGTGTGAAAACAGCCATTGGTTTAGGACTGCTATTTTTTTAACATTTTAAAGAAATGCCTTTGTAATTCTAGTTTTAGAAATTTTATCTTAAAAAGTAAACACTTTTTAGAAGTCTTAAAAGTTGATTGACTTAAAAAGTGATATAAGACATTGCATTATACTGTCTTTTGAAATCCCTTCCATTGGGCATGTAGGTGGGATTTTCTAATTCATTATTATAAATAATGCTGGACCCCCAAAAAATCCTGTACATATATCCACTTGAGAAAATATGCAACAGGGCAATGCAGAACAGTAATGAAATGTAAAAGGAGTCAAAAACCTAGAGCAAAATAGGGAGGAAACTAGCAAGAGCACAGAGCCCTTAGTTAGTCTTAGAGGTTGGTTAGAAGGGATGATTCAGAGCAACGAGCCCAGGAAGCAAGGTTCAACATAAACAGCAAAGAGGGTGGCAGCTTGTTTATTGGCAAAGGTAAATGGAAGTGAGAAAAGAAATCCCTGAGCATGTTTTCAATACTGGGAATCTAAGTAGGGACAGGACATCATTTCAAACAGATGGGTGAAAGTCAATACTCCCCTGCATTGCCCTTTATGTGTGGTCTTACTACACGTGTAAAAAGCCAGTGGTGAGAATTTTTACAATATAAAGATTTTAAATTTGAGGGAATATGAAATATTTTCCCCAGTTTTGATGTTACATTTGGTGATTAAAGATGTAATCCTTCAGTTTTAGATATAGGCAAGGAAAACTGCAGTAGCCAGTGATAAAAACAATTCCACAAACATGGTAGTAGGTGGAATTGTTCTATGTGTTGAAGCTCATCCAGTGTTAATTAACCAATTGGAAATTTTTATGTTAAGCTTGAAATAGCTTGAATCTTGTCTCAAGCAATTATTGGCTGTTTCACAGTATAAATATTTTTGGGAGGAAGGACATCATATCTGGTCAATAAATCTTTATTGAGCATAGTTGACTTATTATGTTAAAAAGAATAATTAACTTGAGACCGGAGAGGTTTAAAATGAATTTAGACTACAAATGAAAGTGTTCAGGGCCAGCCCAACAGCTTTGCGGATTAAAGCCCCTGCTTAAGCAGATGCAGGGGCCAGGAGTTTGATCCCCAAGCCTGCCGGGCCACCCACCCCTTCCCCCCCTCCTCCACACTCTGAGATGGCAATTGAGAGTGGGTGCGGTGGCGTGCACTTGGGAGGCTGTAAACAGGAGGATCACTACATATCCGATCTAGTAGTGAGAGCTTGAACACCCTGTGGACCCTTCCCTAAAATATAAAATTAAAGTGTTCAGAATATTATAAATATTTTTCTTTTCTTTTTTCCTTTCCTTCCCTTTCCTTTTCTTTTTTTGTGTATGTGGGGGGGGTGTATGGGTGTGTCTGTGTGTGTATGCACATGCGCTTGTAGGAGATGGTGTCTTAAGACAAGGAGCTCTAGCACAGTATCCCCTTCACCTTAGAACTAGGAGAGACTGAGGCAGAAATTAATTTGGTTTGATACCTGTCTGAATGTTTAGATGGAAGACGTCTGGGCTGGACCACATCCTCATTTGGCCTTGCCTAAGTCAACCCATCCCTCACTCCTGCCCCTGCCTTATCAAAACATCACAAACATGAAGGAGATAAGGGAGGAAGCAGGACTAACAAAGGAAGTAAGAGCCTAACCGTATGCCTGTATGTAGCCATAAATCCCACTACCCCACCAATGACCCTGCACGCATAGCTGGGTCAAACATTCCAGCATGATTGCCATGGCAACCAAGGAACCTATATAAGCAAAGGAGAAAAAGGAAGGGGCCCATACATTGTTCCAATTATTGGGGTGCGCATTGGACACCGGCTAATTAATAGACTCTGTTATTCCTATAATTCAGTCTCCCGTGGACAATATGCAGACTTGTGTGTGTGTGTGTGCGCGCGCGCGCGCATGTGTGTGTGTGTGTGTGTGTGTGTGTGTTAGCAGGGATCAAACTTGGGACCTTGTGCTTGCAAGGCAGGCACTTTTGTCACTGAGCTAGCTCCCTGGTCCCTCCCCATCGACAACAAATCTGACTGCTACATGCTTGTGCCTTCCACTGATTTAAACCTCAGACCTTTTCTTTTGAATTTTAAAAAGGACCTTAACTTGCTAGGTTGAGCTCAAATTTGCAGTCCTTCTGCTTCAGCCTTCCAAGAAGCTATGATTGCAGATGTGCACCACCATGCCCAGTTAAACAAAAGAACTTTATATGTTTGTACACGGAGGAAGGGGTACAAGTGAATCACAAGTCATATATTAAATGAAAAAATTGGGGGGCAAAAAAGAAAGAAAAATTGGAAAAATCTAAATTCAAAAAAGACAGTAAATGAAAATTTAGTACAAATATGTAAAAATCGTTATATAATTAAAAAATGGGAAATTATACTATAATGAAAGGGATAATAAAAACATACATTGTACGATGTGATTTTAAATAAGCGAAGTGAAGTACGCATAGAAAAAGTATATCCACATGGTATCATGGTTGTTTCTGGAACTGAAATTACAAGTGAGAGACTTCTTGCATTTATGTTCCTTTACTTTCCAGTTTTATATAGTACATGTATATTACCTTGGAAGTAAGGGGAAGTTTTACTTTATTCCTTTTCATTTCTTTTCAACCTAAAAGTATTATTAAAATTCAATAAACATATCTTCATGAATTTCCTGGATCCTTTCCATTTAGTAAACCAAATCTACAGAAATTATGAGCTGGTATGAAAATGACTGTCTCTGAGTCACATGTTTCATCCATGTCATTTACTAACAATTATCTAAACCTGTATTTATTTCTGTTTTTAAATTTATTTCTATTTTTAGCACATTATACTGTAATGAAAGGTTAAGACTGACAATGTCTACCTTAGAGAAATGTCTACCTCTGCTTCATCATCAATTCATTGAAATAGATTGAGTTAGAAGCCCAATTATTACAACTGTGACACCTAAAGTATATCTTCCATCATTATTCTTGGATACATAGAAAATTTTACAAATCATCTTTCATTACTTTGGGTGAATTTATAAATAAATTTTATGGATCTAAATGTACTTTTTACCCCACACATCTGAAATTGAGAAACAAGTTTGAGTTTCTTCAGGGTTCTTCAGGCGGTTGGAGGAAGAGGTTCCTTCTCAACGAGACATTCTATTCATCTTATCCTAGAGTAAAAATAAAGAAGAATATGTAAACAAGTGTTTCAATGAAATTATCTAGCTGAGAATTACTGTGTAGGAGAAGTACTTGGAAATACTATAGGCCACAGAAAACCTCAAACAGCTAGTTCTAAGATTCTGAGATGTATGTGAAATCCATGCAACTTTTCATAATTTACAACCTAAATACAGCAGATTCCCTTGTCCTTCCACTTGTTTCTGTTCTGTTTAGTAGGTACAAAAATCTGCTTTTGAGGAGGGGAAAATATGTGTGGGTTAGCAACCAAAGGATCCTGCCCATAAAGCATGCATTCACCAAATATGCTCTGACTTAAACACTCAATGGTTCTTTTCACAACAAATGGAATTGAACACCCACTGTGCCTAGGCCCCGTGGTAGGTACCAGCAAAACAATGATGAGGGAAAGACATGGTTAATATCTTCATGAGGAAGAAGAGATGTGGAACTTTTGATAGCGTAGGAATTCCTATGGACAATTTTTTTAATTGCCTACAGATTTTGGTCCTCTAATATATTTTGTACATAGTACCTTTCTTTGAAAATTAATAATAAGAAATGTCATCATTCTTAGCATCAATCTGGTTCATATAAATTGGACAGTTCTGAGTGCATAGCAGCTGATATCACATGGCAAAAATCCACCTGTTAGCACAGAAATGAACCTGTATCAAACACATATATTATAACATGATCACCATAAAGGCAAGGCATGGGGTACAAACAGAGGACGTGGGGATGCTAGAAATGTAGTCTTCATGGGTTAGCAATAAGGGGGAGCAAGAAACGAATCTCTTCTAAATTGCATGGATGAAAGCAATACAATTATTGGTCCAAATAAAATTCATTTTTTGTATCATCTAATCTCAACTGATGAGCTGGAGAACTTACTGGACTTTCATTCTTTCAAATACAGGTAACTGATGCTTTGTCAGTCTTGTAATATGAATTTAGGAAAGTATCCATCATTAAATAGTACTGGGAGTTTTCTTGGAATGGTGAATATATCCACTATGAATGGAATCTCACAAGATAAAAGAAAATCAAGATGAACATCTCCATAGGAAAATGGCTCAGATTTGGCTTGAGTCACCCATTACTCTAGAACAATGAGATATATGTGGATTACGAGCACAGTGGCCTCCTAGGTTCCCAAGCCTGGCCCCCTCGCCCCAGAGCACTGGCACTTGTGCCTAATTAATCCCAACTTTCCACAAGGTTCCTTTATTATTGCCCCGTGACTAGATTATCTAGCTGCACAGTGGTTAAAACATAATTTTAGATTTTAGTAGTCAGAAGGACAAAGGTTTATAGGATTCTCTTTTTTTTTTTTTTTTTTTTTTTTTGGCTGGTCCAGGCTGCTTAAGGGCAGCTCTGGTGGGGCATGTGGAGCTGGGGATTGAATCGTGGTCCGCTGCACCTGATGGGTTTCCAAGCAGGCACTTTATACAAATGAACTAATACACAAGCCTCCGGGCAAAGGTTTATAGTTTTGACTCCACTCCCTGCTAGATATGGGGGCTTACATAACATAATATCTCTATGCCTCAGTTGTCTTACTTGGTAAGTGGAGATTTTAATCTTCCTCTTATGTGATCAAATGGGTTATATAACTCTACAAAACATTTGCTACCATCTACTTGCCACACAGTACGTGGGGCTACTCCATTGTTGCCGTTGTTACTGGGAATCAAACTCAGGACCTTGCACTGTACCACTGAGCTATATCCCCACCCCAACTTCATTATTATTAAACTTAGGTCTCCATAATGGTTCCTGTTTGCTATGTGAAGTTCCCTTAGTATTAAGTTTTGTGCTTGTTTTTAACTTTGTTTCTCAGTTTCTCAGTGGCTATATTTTCCTACCACTGACCCCACATCCCATACATCCGTGTCTGGCCTTATCCCTAGAAACACTTTTACAGGACTCGCAATTCACTGCAGTCCAATGCACACCTCACATTCCAGATGTTTAACTCAAGGATGCAGCAGTGCCTCTTGGTTAAAACCATGGGCTCTGGAGACATAGTCTGAGTTCGAATCCCAATAGTGCTGCTCACTAGTTAAGTACTGCTGGATAAATTCCTTTACCCTTGTTTTTCTTAACTATAAAATAAGTCATTTGTTTCATATTATAAAGATTAAATAAAATGTTACATAAAGATCAAATTAAATAGACTATTAAATAGATTCTGTCTATATTAAGACTCTACAATAATTTACCGTTATGAGTATACATACTTAGCTTTTATTCATTTCTTTTCACTTAGAGATATCACTTATAGTAGATGGATTTTGGAGGCTCATATACCCAGTTTCATATTTCTACATTATTTGGATTCTGTCCTTCCAAATCTATACCTCTAGCTCCCATATATCCTGCAACAAATGACCCTGGCAGACACTGGCTGTGACAATGAGAAAGGAGCAATATTTTATTCCAAGATATATGTGTGCTCAGGAGTAGTACATGGACCCAGAAATATACTGAATGAGATAAAGGACCCATGTAAGGCATTTGCCTTGTTCTCAACTACCCCAATGCTTTTCCTTCATTTCACTGTAAACAAAGGTCATTTACTTAGAAAGAAGAGTGCAAGTGCCCCCTAAAACACACACACACACACACACACACACTCAGAGGCTGGCTGTGAGCTAGAAAGTCTTTGCATACAAGTAAAGAATAAAGTCAGGACTGCAAGCCTGGTATTGTGTGTGTTCTGAGAACACTTTGGTTAGTTGTTTGATTTCCACAGTGACATAATGTAGTTAAACAAAAAGTAACTTGAGAGAAAGAAGTCAAGTGGAGGTGGATCTTTAAACAAAGAATACACCCCTTGTTTGCAAACTGCACAGCACCCCCAGGAGTGTAAACTGTGGGCCACAGCCTGGTGAAAATCATTACTAAAACTTCTTGAATGGTATCAAGGGTATCAGGGTCTTACTTCTCAGTCCTCCGTGCCTCGAATAGTACTTGACTTGCGGCAGCAAACTGTTCCTGCTCAGTAGGCCTGGCTTTACACCTCCCACTGGGAGATTCTTTTTAATGCTCCAAATCCTTTCCAGGGCCACTGTCAATATTTTCAAAAGCAAGATAATGATGATTAGTGTAGTCTCTTTTCAGCACAGAGTGTTTCTTAAGTTTTCATTTGATGTGTATATTTTTCAGTTATTGGGGTGGAGGTTTGTTTTGATTCATCAAGCCACCCAAGCAAGGTCTTTGCCATTTAATCTTTTATTTCATTTCATACATTCACTTATTCACTAAACAATTAAGTCTTTATAGTGTTCTTATATAATTTAACTGCACCTATACAGTATGCAAAAGCCAGTATAGGTACACATATGACACAAAACGAACCAGAATAAAGAAAAGTTAATATATAGAATGTATTCAACCAACTTTATGATTCTGACTTAATTCCTGCAAAAAATAGAAATATTTCCATGGAGAAAAAAATTCCATATTACTTCATACAACAGATTCAAGAATCTTCTAGAAGCCACAAACCAATGCCACTTTACCCCCCCCCCCTTGAAATAAAGCAATAACTCACTGAATCTTGAATTTAAGGCACATAACAAATTGCTTGGAAAATTATGTCTAGACCTTGGTCTTGCATAGCAAATTATAGGTCTTGCATCTTGATACCATTCAACAAATGTTTTGTGAATTTCTGTGCAAAAAAATCTCAATGGGTGAGATAAAGGACCCATGTAAGGCACTTGCATATAAATCAAGTAAACCAGTAAATTCAGGTTAGTGGCCCTGTTATTTTTCTGATTTCCAAATCACCAACACTGACACTTGATCTCTCTCAAAAAGTTGGAACAAGGAGCAAAGTCTTTGCGTTTACAGGAGAGATGGTTTTTTTTTTTTTTTTTTTTTTTTTTGTCTTTTTGAGACAGGGTCTCGCTATGCAGTTCAGGCTGGCTTTTTAAGCTCACTTTGTAGCTCAGGCTGGTCTCGAACTCACAACAATCCTCCTGCCTCAGCCTCCCGAGTGCTGGGATTACAGGCATGCGCCACCACGCCCAGTGAGAGATGGTTTCTGTCTCAAGTCT
Source organism: Ctenomys sociabilis (assembly GCA_004027165.1). Classification (NCBI taxonomy): domain Eukaryota; kingdom Metazoa; phylum Chordata; class Mammalia; order Rodentia; family Ctenomyidae; genus Ctenomys; species Ctenomys sociabilis. The sequence continues at coordinate 28,507 of PVKA01019711.1, forward strand.
ACCATCTCTAATCACATGACTTGGAACAAGTCCCACTATGTCTCAGTTTCCTTATTTCCAAAATGGGGATAATAGTATCTACTTTGAAGGATCACTGTAGTATGTAAAAGAGATGGGTAGGAAGTGCTTTGTATTCAGTAAACGATTGCCATTTGTTCTATAGGGACAAAAATTTTACTGTCCAAGCATGAACTCAGATTCTACTTATAGATAGTCTCTTTGCTTACTCACAAAACTGGAAGCCAAGATTCTCCTCTCTGTCCCCATTTGGAAATGGAGTAGACGAAGCTATCTATCAAGATCAGTTTCTTCTTCCTTCAAGGAAGACTCTAACACCTCCCCTGTCAAGATTATAAAGATTAAGCTATTCCTTACACCTACCCTGCATCCCCTGCCATTCAAGCCAGCTTCCTCTCTTATTCTAACCAGACAGAAAGGGGCTGATCTTTAGTTCCTGGCAATGAATGTTCAAATTCAGGTGCCCACAAACTTTTCTTGAGTGTGACACCCTATAAGAGACCAAGGAAATAGATTTATATTTGTTCTACATTGTGAAAAGGTCTGATATATTAAAAGCAATTGTATAAACACTGTATGCTGACCAATAGCACCACTGAAGCGCCAATGAAAAGCAATTGAAAACCCAGAAACAGGACCCTGAAGACCAATCTAAGCAAATTAGAAATATTGTGCTTGTCTGGTTTAGGTGTGCGGGGCTGGGGAAATAGCTCAGTGGCACTGTGCTTGCGTGGCAAGCACAAGGTCCTGAGTTTGATTTGCAGTACACAAAGAAAACATTAGGTGTGCTCTTTTGATGCAATTATAGGAATTACTAATGTTAAAAATGAACAGAAATTATACCCAAAACAAAAGAAAATGCTATGAAATAAAAAGATTCAAAGCAAAATACAATTATACATATTTAGTATATTCAGGGATAGAGGTTGCTGCAACAAAGAATGCTACACTTATTTGGTTGGTTGGCTGGTTTTTGTTTTTTCAGTATTTTGGGGTTTTTTGTTTGTTTGTTTTATTTTGTTTTGTATTTTAGTGAAGGGTCTACTGGGTGTTCAGGCTCTCACTGCTAGATCAGACTCCTAGTGATCTACCTGTTTACAGCCTCCCAAGAGCTGGGATCACAGTGCGCACCACTGTGCTCTGTCTTAATCACCGTCTCAGCGTGCCCCATGGATGGGACCAGCGCGGCAGGCCCAGGGAACCCCCAGCCCCTGCACCTACTTGCAGGCACCTTAATCTGCTGAGCTATTTGGCCAGCCCCAGAATGCTACTGTTATTTGACATGGTGCTGGTGTGCAAATGTTTCAGGAAGGAATACATTCAACTGGAAAGAGGTCTAAAAAGAGGCACAAATGCCCTTTCAGGTTGCTGCTTATTTTAAGAGAAACTGAAGTCTCAACTGTGGGCATGTACATTCCAGGAGAGGGAAAGCAGGCTTCTGCATGGGGAGCAGAGTCAGCAGGAGCCCGCATGGACAGCCTAGTTGGAAAGCAGGACAGCGAGCACAGAGAAGCAAAGAGAGAAGAAACAAACTTCCCCAGAATCTTCTAGACATCCTTCTTCTCTCTTCCCCCTCATACCTGTAACCCTCTCTAATTAGAAACCTCTAGGTCTTCTTATCCTAAATTTTAAGTCATGAAACCATGCTGTATACCAAAAACTCTACCCAGCGAAATACAGCCTAGTCTCACATGAAAGATAAACTCATCCTTTAATGATCACAACATATTGAGAGGGTTGACCAGAGAAAGAAAAATTTAAGTAATTTTAATTTATGTCTGGTGATTTCTAAACTACAATTATCTTGACATGCCAAATGGCATGCAACAAATTCCTTATATTCTGTAGGTTCACAAAACATTTTTATTGAATAAAATAATGAATAACAAGCCTATCTATATTTTCTCTACATCATCTTGCACTTTCTAAATGTGTACTAAACATAGTAGATAGATGAGGCTCAAAATTAAGTTCCATGCATTAAGGCACAGACACAAATAAATGGACTTAATTTTTGAACTTAATTTCAAAAAGAAATAGTATATGAGAGGAAAAGCTGATAAGCTAAATTGATCAAATTTTTCATGATGGAAACTGCAAATTTCAGTCAGAAAAATGCACAAGCCCTTGAAAATACTGAATTAATATACTAGTTCTGCAAAGTCCCCCAGAGAAGTCCTTGGAGACATAGAGATAGTTTTTAAATATTGTAAATAGCAAAATTAACGCACTTGTCTCTAATGAGTTTCTCAAAAGCCTATCTTTCTCTTTTTAAACAGTTGTAGGGGTCAGGGAGATGGCTCAGTGGCATAAGCACTTCCCTGGCAAGTGCAAGGCCTGAGTTCAATCCCCCATTCTGCCAAAAGAAAAAAAAAGCTGTAGGGAGGGGAAATCTTCAGGAAATCACTGACAATGTATGAATGATGACAGCAGCATTACCCAGAAAGTTGCATAAATTAATTCCTTCTTTTTTTTTTGTACCAGGAATTGAACTCAGGACCTTGCACTTGCCAGGCAGGTACTAATACCACTGAGCTATCTCAGTGGTATCTTATACCATTGTCTCAACCTCCCGTTACCACACGCAGCCCTAAATTCAATTTTCAACTGATAAGAACATATGGTTTAAAAATTTTTGTCTTGGGTTTCAGGTAAATCCTGAGAGGATTTGACTGACATTATCAGATACAAAAATTACATTTCTTGCTATATAGGTCATGCTTTATCTTGGTCTTAACCATCCAGCAAAAAAGTATAAAAACAAGGTATAAAAAATAAAGTCATATTAATGGGCTGAGCTGTAAAAGGCTCAAGTCAACAACTTCTGACATTGCCCGTCCTGTGGATAACCCACTATTATTATGGACTAGTGGACTATATTGAAATATTTTGCTGAATTCAAGCACCTATGATATTCAAATGACAATAGAATATGCTTCTCTGACAAAACTAAACAAAAAAGGGGATACAAATGAATGTCTATTTTGTATTTGTATATTCAAAATAGGATAGATGTACAGCTACATTCTCTTAATTCGATGAATAAAAAGATTTGTTCTAAAAGTGTTTGTGGACAGGATATCAAGTCTGCATCTTGTACAATGAATAACCACTACAACAACAATATGCAATGTATTTATTATTGAAAGTGTCCTACTAATTGGTTTTGAAACCGTCTCATTATTATTTGTTTCTCAATAAAATTATTTTTAAAAAATAAAGTAAAAATCCCTGTCTCTCTGAGTCTGTGTCTCTGTCTCTGTCTCCATCTCTCTTGCCCTCCCTCCCCTAGTCACACTGACAATCTTTTCCTGCAGATCCAGGCTCTGAATCCTTGTCTAGTAGAAAGGGATAAACCCCAGAAATCTGTCATGCTGCAGGTTTGAAACTGGAGGTTGTACTGAAACTGAAACAGAAAAATACAATGTATTTTTCCCCGAAGAGAACACTACTCTGATAGCTAAATCAATTTCAATTTTTCCCTGTAAAAACAATCAATTACTGTAAAGTTAAACAATAATCCTGCATTCCAACGTCAACTATCCCATTAGCCAACTGGGTGACACTGGGCCAGCTCCTGACCCTCTGAGACTGAGCTTCCAGATCTGAAAAATGTGCATAAAAAAGAGACTCTATCTCCAAGGATATTACAAGAATTTTATTTTTATTTGCTTTATTTTGTTCTTGATAGTCTCACTATGTAGTCCAGATTGTCCTTGAACTCTCTATTGGCTTCAAATTTACAGTGATTCTCCTGCCTCAGTCCCCTGCATGTTTGAACTACAGGCATGTGTCACTATGCCTAGCTGACACAGGGATTTTAAAAGATAATTATAAACAAAGCTCAATCTTTCCAGCATAGAAGATACTTCTGCAAATGATAGCCATCACTATATATTACTGTATTATCACCATCATGATTAGCTCTCACCCCAATATTCAATGCACCTCACAGAGCCTGATTTCTGCAGGCTGGATGTCTCATAACTGTAGCCAGAATACAGAACCAGTCAACACAGAAGATGTCACGCTCTTCCCACACTTCTCAGTATTGGTGAACTTTAGCCAGCCACTGGACCTTCTACCTCAGCGTCTGCAGTGACACACTCTGTCTTTAAATATCTGATGATGGGTGTGGCTCTTCTTCTTGAAAGACACACTTTATAACACACACCTGGAATTCTGTACAAAACTTTTAGGGTCTTGGGTATTCTCCTATAGCAACTACCTTTAGATGTTAAGAGTATACTTAGCCAACTGTCTTTACCCCTTTATATATCCTTTTCCAATGAGACTTTCCATGAGTTGAAGGAAATTGTTTTTCTCCAGATTGCAAATAATTTTCCTATTGAATTTCACAGCCAATGGCCCATCCACCATACTCATGTCTTTGTAGCATCCGATACAAATGTCTGCTCTTTCTCTCTTAACAGTGAAAGCACGGCAAAGCCTGTATTAAGCTTTGAAGCTTCTAAAGGTATTTTATCAGGTTTTTTTTTTTTTTTTTTTTTTTTTTTTTTTTTTTTTTTTTTTTTTGGTGGAACCAGGGATTGAACTCAGACCCTTGCACTTGCCAGGGAAGCACTTATTCTACTGAGCCATCTCCCCGGCAGCTCTTTCTCTCTGAAAACACCTCCACAACCTGGTTTCTGGGTTGCCATACTACATTTCTCTGGTTTTGCTTTGACCTATTTCTCCCCATCCTCGTGGCAGACTCTCTTGACCTTTAAAATTTGGAGAACTTAGATGTTTTATCTACGCTGTCATCTTGGGTGATCATCTCTACTTCTATTGTACTAATGACTCCAAAGATATAAATTTCCAGCCTCCACTTCTCCCCTAAAATCCCAAAAACCTACTCAATTACATTTTTTGAGAGTTCTGGTGGGCCTCTCACACTAAAGGTCTTTCTCTTCCTTTATTCAGGGTTCTGTTCACACACCACCACCTCAGAGAGGCCTTCAGGTTAAAATGGAAGCCACCTCCCTCATTAGAATCACTCTAATCCTTTCTACTGCTTCCTTTTTTTCCTGATTTTTCTTTTACCATTTCTTGAAGTAACACATTTATTTGTACACTCCCTCATTGACTCTCCCACTAGAATGAAAACAACTTGAGAATAATGGTTTTATTCTGCTTACCACAACCTATATGAAAACAATATGATATAGGTATTGTGGCTTCCATTGTAGAATGAGTAACTTGAAGTTCAGGGGAGGTTTTAAATTTCTCCATGGTTAGCAAAGTAAGTGGCATAACCAGGTTCTAAATTCTGCTCTGACCTCAAATCCAACTGACTTTCTATTTATTTTGGTGTCTAGGGACTCAGAGTGCATAAGACCAGTGGATTTTGTTCTGCCCTTTGATGGCCTAAGATTTGCAACACTTGGTGTGTTGCATGGTTGACAACTCTTTCCTCAGACTGCATAATATGGCACTATCCTGGTTCTCATCTTCTCCGGAAATTCTCGTGGTCCTTTAACGCTTCATTTTGCTCACTGCTCCCCTTTCTCCAAATATTTATGTTGACTTCTCATGAATGATATGGAATGCAGTCCAATTTCTATTTTGTTTAAATTGTATTTTTTTAATTTCCTAGAAAAAATAGTTTTTAGTTCCTATTCATTCAGACTGTCTCACCATCAGATGTAACCAGTAAGAACAATACAACATTATAGTAGATCTTACTGTATGATGTAGTCTTTGCAGACAATGAAAACAAATCCAAACTATAATGACATAGATTTATACAACTTTAACCACCTAGGAAACAGTAGATGTAAGCCAGATTGCACAGCAGAAGCACACTTCATTCTAGAGTTCAAAATAGACTTTCCTACTACTTCCCTGAGACAGTGTTTGAACAAATGTCATGTCACTGATCTCTCATCTTATAAAAGTAGGTGACAGGAGAAGATCCAAAAGCTGTTTAGACATCTAAAGTGGATCTGTACACCATGGGCTCTGAAATGGACTTCTGGGCCTGCAGCATTTGCTCTTAGAATCTGGGACCCAACTGCCCAGAACAACCCTTTTCAAAAAGTATGAAGTTCTCTGAGCACAGAGGTTGTGTATTTAATTAATTATTTATTTATTTATTTATTATTTAGACAGGGCCTCTGTGTAGTTCAGGCTAGCTCTGAACGTTTTATGTAGTTCAGGCTGGCCTCAAACTCACAGTAATCCTCCTGCCTGTTTGCTGGGTGCTGGGATTATAGGCATGTGCTACCACACCTAGCTAGCTGTTCTATTTCAAATTCTTTCATTTCTGCTAGCAATTGCTGGTACACAGGAGCACTGCAATAAAAACCTGATGAATTAAAGATCATGAAACACACACCTAGAGACTGCTGAAAAAGAAGCATGGAAATGAGGGGCCCTAGTAGTTTTAAAAGTACATGTGTGAGACTCTGGGACTCCTAGAATCTGTGTTCTTACATGAATCCCCAGTGAGAACAGTCAGCGCCCAGATCAGATAGCCCATAAAACTCTCATACTTTGTGTTTGTGGAAGAAATCTTTGATTTAACCTGTTTAAATAACTTAATTCTTCGGGTTGGTTAAATAGAAATAACGACAAAAATTGAGACAGCAAAGTACAAACTGATACTTAGTTCCTTTTCCCTCAATATAAATATTTATTTGGACATAGACAAAATTGATAAATTCCATAATTGCCCATGAACCCATTTTTTTCTTCTGATAGGCATAGTATTATAATAAATGACCTAATCATACTGTTATCAAATAAGTAATTCTATATGTATTTCACAAATATACTTCATTTGTCACTGAGATTACCTGAGGGTGAGTTTTTAACGTGGCATTCATCTTTCTTGATATAAAGTTCTTCTTCCAAAACTTCTTTAATTCTCTTATGTGGCTCACAGTACAAAAATTTTTGCCCTGAAAAAACATTAAAAAATTGGTCGCTTACTATAAATCCTGTCCAATCTTCTAGCTGTGTATACCTACATGAATAACATTTTTAAAAAATATATCAGGGCCAGAGATACAGCTCAGCAGCACAGCACCTGCCCAGTAAGCACAAGGTCCTGAGTTTGATTCCTGGTACCAAAAAAATGAACAAATAAATAAGATACAGCATTCTACACATATATCAATTTTCCATGCAGATGCTATTTTGAACAGATCTCTTTTATTATAATTTCTGGTACTTTGAGGATTTTACACTTTCATGTAATTCCTGAGCTTTTTAGTAAGTTTCAGGTACCTCCTTTAGGTATTATGAAAAACACATGGTTTTCTCACTAGCCTCAAGAAAAGAACACTTTCACTCATTTGGTCAATATATTCTTAGTAAAGCCCTACTCTGGGCCAGGCATTTATCTCAGGGTTGGGAACAAAACATTGGACAAGAAAAATGTGAGGCAGAAGCTTGCAATTCAGGCACAGAATATAGAATGATTTCAGCATTGTTACTCTTTCTTATTCTTATTTATCTATTTTTACCTTTTGTCTTTTTGAGACAGGATCTCGCCTTGAAGTTCAGGCTAGCCTTGACCATACTTTGTAGCCCAGGCCGGTCTCAAATTCATAACAATCCTCCTGCTTCAGCCTCCCAAGCGCTGGGATTATAGGCATGTGACTCTACAACCAGCTTTTATTAATCATTATTTTAAAGATCAAATCTGAATTCTAGTAGTGGACCAGTGATCAACATCTAACTTTTTTCTGATCTATAAATTGGGCCTTAATTACTACTGTACTCAAGGACTGAAATGTTTGTTCTAAAGATCTTAGCTATGTTTCTTTTCTTTCTTTCCTTTTTATTTCTTCTGCTCACCCCAGAGGACAGACTGAGTTCCAGGGTTCTTTGTGACCCTGCCTGCCTTCTAGCACTTTTTCTGTTACTCTTTCTGTTACTTTCTAGGTTCCAGCCACATGGCCCTTTGTCTATCCCCACCTTTGTATGTGCCATCTGCTCTGCCTGAACTATATTTCTCCTGATTGCTTTGGGGTTTTCTTGGTTTGGGGATTTTTTTTGGTTTATTTATTTATTTATTTATTTATTTTTGTCTGTATAACTTCTATCCAAAGTTGATGTCTCAACTTAAATGTTATTCCTCAAGGAAACTAGCTCCTTGACCCCACAATCTAGAAATATCCTTTTCTCATAATGCTCTTCCTTTTTCTTTGCTTTCCTTTACTATAATTTGCACACAGCTTATTTTCACTTGTATATATTTTTGAACTCATTAATTTAACTTCTGTCTTCTTTACTACACCATAAGCACTGTATGAATGGGGAGGAGGTCGTATTTTAATCTATTAAAGCCCCAGAATAGAGCTTGGCATAACAACAGATGGTCAATGAATATGTGGTTGGGTGGAACTAAGCACTGTTAAGCTAGATACAGCTCCAAGAGACTGTTCTTTTTCACATGTCTGCTGATGCAGCCTGATGATTGCCAGTACTTCAAGTCTCTCCCCAGTCCAAGGATCCATGGAAAAACAAATACATTAGTTAATTAAACTTTGGTATCAAACTCACTATGACATTGAAGATATCTTTTCTAGATCAACCAATAAAAAAAAAAAAAACACACAATTGATCCATTATATTTGACCATAGACTCTCCCAAGGGAGTCAAGAGACCTGCCCCCTTGCCTTAGTTAATCTTTTGGTTGCTGACACAAAAATATCTGACACCAAAAATTCTAAAAAGGGGAAAGGTTTATTAAACTCACAGTTTACAGAGGTTTCAGTCTATCATTGGCTGGCCCCAAGGTATGGTGGCGCAGCAAAGAGGCATCACAAAGCAGAGACGGTTCATGGTGGAAAGAAACGAGCAAAAGCAACAAGGGGCACCCACAGTCTTTGCTGTCCCCTACATCTCATTCAGACTGCTTAGAATGGGTAGCACCCACACTCATAACCCTAGTGCCCCTGAACCTAGCTTTGCATCATGAATCAATTCCAGGATCACAGCTCTCTCTAGATCCAGCTCCCTCTGAAAAAGCTCCCCCTATGACCTCCTGAGGCTTTGGGAAGACATCGAAATACATGGAATAACATGCCCCTAACAGCAGCCCTGGCTCATTCCTGGTCACAAAATAGACCTAATCAAACCTAGTCAAACACACCCTCACATACAAACAAGGTAGAATTAGATATTTTTAGGATCTCATTCTTGTTTTGTAGAAGTTGAGAGGCATATAAATGAGGGATAAGTGTTGGCATCACTTGAACCTAACTTTAGTGTAAAATTTTTCTGTAGAGCTGTGATCGTCATCCAGAAAAGGGTTTAACAAACATGACTGGGGGAACCAAAGTCTGCCATGGGACTACAGAGAAGTTACCTGCTCTAAGCTCAGGTCTCCTGACAAATTTTACCTTTACTGCTAAGAAAATACACACAAGAACTCACTAAAAGTGATTCCAGGAACTATGAAAATTGAGTAAGTAGTAGAAGAAATTCCACAAACTCTTATCATAGCATAATGTTGAGCTGCACCAGCATTTGGATATATGGCAAGCCAAAGGCTGTGTAGGTAAACATTGGGGAATAGCAACCATTAAGTGTTCAGGAATGGTAAATAACATTATTCTAGACTTTCTTTTTTGTTGTTTTATTTTGTTTTGTTCATTTTCTTTTCTCATAATTATCTGTGGGCAAGTATAATTAGTTCTACTCAATAGTTAAAGCTATTTTAATTTTGTTTTACTTTTTTGCATGAAATATGTTACTTAGCAAAATTCAAGAAACAAGAATTGAAGAGAAATTTCATTATGTTCCATTGTTATGGGTGTACAAAAAATTGCATTTCTCTGATATCATGTTATTTTGGGTCTACTTAATAGAATTACAGTGTTCTGATAAAGACAATTATAGGACCATCACACTGCACAATTAGATCAGACTAGAATAGCGGGTTCAAGAATTGAGTCACTAAAGCAGTCAGGCTCAGGATTCTGTGGTTTGATCCCCAGAACCTCATGCCTTATAAGACCTAGCCTTAAGGCATCCTGAGCTGGCAAAAAAAAAAAAAAATCCATCTCAACTATAACAAAAAAAAAGAAAAATGAGAACAGGGGAGATAGCTCAGCAGAATAAGTGCTTGCTGGGCAAGTACAAGGGCCTGAGTTCAATCCCCAGTGCAAACAAACAAAAGAATTTAGTTACTGAGCAGGAAGTGTAAGAACAGATCAGCCAAATGGTGAGAGCAAGCCTTACAAACAACATTACGAGGCCTCTGTTCTATGATAAATTCAGTGTTTAAGTAGCCTTATATAATTCAAGGATATTTATATGTAAGAAGACCTGCATTAGTTAGCTATTGTTCTCTAGGACAAAATATACCACACCAACTTTATCAGTAGTGAGTTTACACACCTACACCAATTCATTTCTCCTTTTCCTGTAACTTGCCCAGTGCCTGGCATGAAGTACAGTGACTGAACGATTAAGTCCATCCTTTACTCCTAAAGCCACAAGGCCAAAAGACCTTTGGATGCTAGCATTTTCGTGGAACAACTGGATAGACAGAATTTTAAGTAGGAATAATGAATCTGTATTACTTAAATACAAATTCAATTGCTCTCATTAAGGCCTTGGCGTGCTGTTCATAATAACCACAGGAATGAAGTATAGTAGTCACTGTGGGGCTGACGCTGAAGGAAGAGGCCCCTGTCTCTGATTCTGCCACTACTTTTTGATGAGGTCGCAGGAGAGAAAGCTGGGTGGTCCACTGCCTCCCAAGTTCTGAGGACTTCAGCCCAGCACTCCCTCCTGGGGCTGGCAGGGGCCTAGGGAAACCCGAAAATCTCCAGCTGCTCCCCAGAGATGCAATCAAGGAGGTGCTGCTGGCGAGTTGGAAGCTATTTGCATTCTTTTTTGGCTCTATTACGCTCGCCATCATTCCTTAGCACTATAGAAGAGGAGTGGCGAGGCACTGGGAAATCGCTGTAGATTCACAAAAGCATGTGGCTGAGAGCAGAGATTCAAGTTATAGCCCTGTCAGATATGTTTCAGTACTTGAATATTGAGAGTGTGTGTGTGTGTGTGTGTGTGTGTGTGTGTGTGTGTGTGTGTGTGTGTGTGTGTAGCAGCTCCGGGAATAAATGGCAGCATGTAAAGATCTGGCTCTTAATTGTGAGATTTTAAAAGAAACAGGTAATAATTTATAAATTTAAGAGTCTAAAAGGAAAGAGTTGAAATGTTTTAAATATTTCTTCAGCTTTGGCTGAGTTGCAAATTATTTCCTTTCTTTGGTCTGTGGAGTTCAGTTTCCTGATCTAGAAAATGAAGCATTTGGCAAAATGATCTTCTTGCTTCCATGTACATTTATAGTTATATACATACATGTGTATGTATATGCATATTATATAGATGTAAACACATGAATCATAGAGGGATATGCCTATGTCTACATCCAGTCTGTTATTCAGACTCATATTCAGTCTAATGTCATTAATGCTACTTCGTAGAGCAGGGCCGGACGCTTTCTGCCACTGTGCCCTCACTTTTGCCTTCGGAGCAGCTTATGCTTTCTACTTGCTCAAACCAACTCAGCTGCAGCCGGTTTCACTCCAGCAACCCACAGCTCCGCTCACAATTTCTCCGCAGCCCACCTCCCTCCTTACAGAATGCGAAACTCACACTGCCCGCGGGGCTCCCGGGGGGCGCTGCCAGGTTCCGCGCGCGCTCTACCCCCCAGCCCTGCCGGCTGCAGAAGCTGCTCCCGGTCGCGGCCAGCCTCAGGCTCCGCTGCCACTGTCACCACCAGCGCTTCCTGCTGCCGCATGCTTCGGAGTCTCGGCGCCTAGAGGAGCCCAGGCCTTCTTCACAACAAGTTGTCTGGCAACAGGAGGCGTCCTTGGTTGCCATAGCGACAGAGGAGGCGTTGGGCTCCACCTCTGAAGGACAGGGATGCGAACTCCTGCGTGCCAAAGGCACTTAAATTCGGAGCTGCGATTCCCTACCGACCAAAACAAAGGACCTACCGTTGATTTCTGGTTTTTCTCACACCAGCTCTTCAAGAGAAGCTTTTTAGATACCCGGTGGGAAAGGAAGGAAGGCCCGAGAGGAAGTGCGATTTCAGCATCCCAAAACCGAGCCACAAGGCAGGGCACGGAAGGCTTCAGACAGTCTGTATATCAATTCATAATTTGTGATCCCCAACAGCAGTTGTATCGGGTGTGCTTCTGTTCTATAATCAAGATTTCTAAACTTTACTGCGCATGTAGCACACATAATTAGTGTATTTTATTTAGAAAAAATAAGTCTGAAAACTTTTACTCATAAAATGCGATTTATTTGATCAACTAACAATCACATTACTACTGTTTCTTTCTTTTCTCTAATATTAAAAATTTGGCGATAACTTGTACTGATTGTGTTTATTTAGGCAATCTAGCTTTGATTTCTAACTTCCTAACCATTATAAGTGAATCTTCAGTTAGTTGCCATAGAAAATTCTCTCGAGAATAAGTTATTAATACAAATAAGTATAAAATTTACTATTTTGACAATAAACTGGGGTTTCTGTTCTTTTACTTCCACAAAACTAGAAACTATAAAAACAGGGTGGCAGCTCCTGCCTTTTTAAATTTCAGTGAAGTAAAAGGAAAAGAAAAACATGTCCACTAGGTGGAGACAAAACCCAAGACTAAATCTCCCCGAAAGATTTTATTTTTTTTATTTTATTTTTTAAAGAGATATGGTGAATGTTTATTTTATTTTTTTTTAAAGAGATATGGTGAATGTTTATTTTTTTTATTTTTTTTGGTGGAGTTTTGTTTTTGTTTTTTTTCCATTTATTTTTATTTTATTGAAATACAAATGTCAATCAGACAGTTTCAAAACACCATAACCATACAGAGTCGATGAAATAATACATTGCAAACTGTTTTCATAACGTTTTGGTATTGTACAAGGTGCATACATGATATTATATTTACAGGTTTTTGTATAGCTGAATTATATCAAAGATTCAATAATTATTTACCTAGTGGATGACCATAGCACTAAAAGCCGACATAATATCCTGTCCAACCACCATTAGTGCA
>PVKA01019712.1:0-41571 GCA_004027165.1 Ctenomys sociabilis
GTGTGCCTGGGGAGAGTCACATGAAGAGAAAACTTTCTCTCAGGCTCTCACAGAGAGCAATCTGGTCAAGCATTGGCCGTGACTCATCCACATGGATGACACAGACAAAGGAACTACAGAATAATGTACGGGACTACAAGATAAACCCTGAGAAGACTTCAATGACCACATAGGAAATATAAAGTACATGTGTTGGTATGTAAGATTGGATCTACCTAGGTCTTAACCATCCAGCAGAAAAGCATAAATGTACAAAAATGAAGTATACATCGTGAGCCCATAATTTTAAGCTGAGCTGTAAATGGATATGGTCGACAATTTCTTTGAATGACTCACTATGGTTGAAGAATGCTGGACTGTGTTGGATTGTGGTGTCGAGTTCAAGCACCTAAGTTAGTTGAATATCAATGGAGTGCCCACTTTTGACAGGTGTAGACAAAGGAAGGGTTGTAGGAAGAAAAAATCATGATGTGTTTGTATAGACAGTACAGTTGGGATAGATAACACTGTGCTTCTACATAATTCTATGAGAGGCAAGATCTGCACTAATGGTGGTTGGACAGGATATTATGTCGGCTTTTAGTGCTATGGTCATCCACTACGTAAATAATTATTGAATTTTTGATATAATTCAGCTATAAAAAAAAGATAAGTAAGCAACTACCCTCTTAATTCACTGATAAGAGATATCTGCTGAAATATTATCTGTAAATATAATATCATGTATGCACCTTGTACAATACCAAAACGTTATGAAAACAGTTTGCAATGTATTAATTCATCGACTCTGTATGGTTAAGGTGTCTTGAAACTGTCTGATTGACATTTGTATTTTAATAAAATAAAAATAAATGGAAAAAAAATAAAAATAAAAATATCCTATAAATAAATGGATGAATCATTAAATAACTGAATTCATGAATCAATAAACAAAATATGAGGCTTTGTTAGTGCCATGTTCCTGTTCACACCAAACAGCTGCTTACATGTCCGAAAGGACTACCACCCTTGTCACTGTCCCTTCAAACCAGAAAAGACCAATTTCCTGAACCACCCACTGCACTGATGGTTTGCTACTTCCTGTTAGCAGTAGGAAATGTATTGCTTGACATGGAACGTTCATTCACCCAAGGCCACAGTGTAGCCCCGGAATGTGAAGCAGTTTCTTCTGAACAAAACCATCACTGATCCATCACAGCTGCCCAATCTGCCTTGCAAATGGTAAAGTCTTTCTCCTGCTACTTTAAGATGGAAAATATGGTAAGCACACACCTGTAATTCCACATTCCAGGAGGCAGAAGCAAGAGGATCACCAGTTGGAACCCAGCCTGCTCAAGTTAGTGACTTAGTGTGACTTTATGGCAGAATGAGAATAAATGCCTGCAGATATAGCTCAGTGAAGAAGCTCTTTTTTGGTCCCCAGTATCCCTCCCCAAAAAAGTAGACATGCTGCTGCAAGACCAGGACCTCTCCCATATATGAAGAATAATATCCCAAAGTTGAATTTGGCTGAAACAGGTAGGCAAGTTTATGGTCGAGAACATCCTTAAACAGTCATGTCCAAGGGACTAGTCTATCTCCAGCAGGAGATCATACACCTACCCCTCACTGAGAGGAAAATGAAGCCAGTACCAACTCCAACTGGCAAGGGATACAAAACAGATTGAGTCTGAAAATGAAAATCACTCCCTTAAAGTAAAAAGCACTGTGATGCCAGTAGCAAATGATTTCTAACAATCTTTAGGCTAACCAGCAGCAATGTGCGCTAATAAAAGTATCGTGCCATCTTGTAACATGGCCATCTCAGGATGCCTAAGGTTTATGAAGCTCTGTCAGACCACAACAGCTAAGAGATCAGCAAGATGTGAATTCTTAGAGCAGAGCAAAAACAGATCCAGTTCCCTGCAGTATCAGTATGCAGCAAAGGAGCCCAGTAAAATGTCACGGGGGGGGGGGGGCGGGCACGCGCAGAAATGGACATGAGTTAACTCATGTACAACTGGGCCAAAACATGCTGGGTTTGTTTCAAGGCACGGTGCATGAGTGAATAACAGCTGGAGACTGTGACATCAGTGTCATAGCCAGAGAGAGAAGAGACAGCCCTGTAACAGCATATGCTAATTAAGTTCCATTGGCTGAGGTTTCGTCCATGTGTGACTTCATTGATATTGTCTTGTTACTGATTTGTGGCCAGAGTTAAGTAGAGCTCTCTTTACAGATAGCACATTTGGATGTGCCACCCACAAATAAGAAAATGTGCAAATGGCATGTCTTCTCCAGTGCTGCAGTTCCACAACAGAATTCTCTATGTGCATTAAAGATGACAATAATGTGGACTGTGTTAATCAATGGAAATGTGTGTGCACAATAATCTTAAGCGAAACAGTGTGTACACACTGGTTACAGCCCTGCAGGAACCCAACCCGTATATCAGCCAAGCTCCTGAGTGAACATGAAATAACACAATTAGAATCAAATATCCTTTAGATTAACTACCTTTTGTTCTTTAGCAGTGTTGCTTAAGATCACAATAAAAATAAATGAGAGAGGTAAAACTCATTGCTGTAGCTCCAGTCTGGTGTAGTACTGAAGCATGTGCAGAAATCTGAATCCATCAACGCCAGAAAAGGAATAAACAGGGGAGGGACACCACAGGGACACACGAAACAAAAGGACCTGACTTAAAACCCAGTACTGAAGCTCTGATTGCTTAAAGCAGAATTTTGATGGTACCGTAGATTAACTTGGTATTTTTGAGCATGTGCAGTCTGTTTGAGCAACACTCCTTTCCTTCAAGTCAAGGGTGCCTGTTTATATATGCCTGCACTTCAAGCTGTGTGTGGAAACCCATTTTGCAAATAGACTTCAGGAGGAATTATGACTAAGAAGTATTAAGCCCAAACCCTAAGGCCTTGTCTTTGTCTCAGAAAGAGGAATGGAGGCCCTGCCAGACAGGTAGGATATCAAGGAGGCTGCAACAATAAGGTAAATGCCACCCACCTAGATTTACTCACTAGGGACAATAAAGCCCAAGCCACAGCTATGCTGCTTATATTGCTGGGACATACCTGTCCCATTCCCAAATACCTTGGTCAGACAGATGATCATACATGTGCAAGAGCACACTGCAATTGCTTATCCATTTTACTATTGATTTCTCTGCCTTGCGGACATCTAATTTTCTGTCCTTTTATCAGTACACGAAAAGTTGGAGAAGAAATGTAGTTCCCATGCCTGGATTGCAGCTAGCAATCTGGCCCTCACTCACATAGCAGTAGCAACAACTAGGAGCACCCTGAACTAGTTGCCTGTGTTGGTTAGCAATAATTAAGTTCTATGTGGTTTCTCAAGGTGAGTCTTGATACATTCTTCAAGCAATTTATATGAAGGTAGGAATTCGTTAGTTCAATGCAAAGTTTTGGATGGTGTAGCTTAGGCATATCAAATCTGTGTACCCATGCCTTTGTTCATGGCTGATATAATCTGCGTACTTTTTTTGTGTGGTACTAGGAATTGAACCCCCAGATTATGACACTGAGATACAGTCCCAGCCTATTTATTTATTTATGTATTATTTTGAGACAGTATCTTGCTAACTTGACCATACTTGGCTTGAACTTGTGATCTTCTTGCTTCAGCCTCCTAGGATGCTCAGATTACAGATATGCACCGTGCCTATCTGTGCGATCTATTTTGTTCCCACTGTCTGTAGTACTGCATTCCTGGATGCTCTGTGCTGCTTTAATGAGAAATAACCAAAATAAACACCAATAATAGAGAACCTCTCAGAATCAATCTATATCAAGTGATAAGGACACACCTCAGGTTACTATGAAATCCCTGGGAAGAACTGGTGTCTTCTTAGAGTAGTATCTGTAATCTTTGTGAGGTTATAGAATAAACCAGAGGTACCATTCTTTAAGTGGCACCCTCCATAACGATACCAGCAATGAAGGCATAGAGGACAGAATTGGGATTTCTGGCATCTTTAGAAAGAAAAGAGAGACAAATGTAATATCTTCACTGAGGCTATGGATTATGGCTTTACAGAACAGTGTTCAAAGAAATCAAACTCTTCTCTGTTGACCAATCCACACAAACCACATCCTGGGAGGCCTCTACTGTACTGCCTGTCACTGAGCCCCTGGCAGAACGGTACTCTCACATTCAGTCTGCTTGGATGTGACTGTGAGGGATAAAGCAGAGGCCACAGCCATGCTTTATTTTATAGACTGAGAGGTCAGTGAGTGGCTGACCTGCACTAAGGCAAAACCAGAAATGAAGTGTGAAATAGAACCACACAGCCTCTTGCAATGAATGTTGATACACTGCTCGGTGAAGCTTCTGAACCAGGTGACAAAGTGATGGATTCAGTCCAAGGGGACAGTGGCAGGAGAAACTGCCTGGAATAACTGCCTGGCTGGCATCTCAGTGCCAGTCTGTTGGGGAAGCCAGTCCTGATATTTACCCTGGCACAGTTGCTGACTTCAAAGTGACAATCCTTTGTTCTATTTTGTTGACACAAAGGCAAGCCCAGGGAATCCAGGCAGACCTTTGCAAAGGCTTTCATGGTGAAAACTTCCAGGAGACATCCATAGATTTCACATAGGCAGTGCAATATAAGATATATTGTTCATTGAACTTTTTCCTATGTGCCAAGCTAGCAGAGGAGATGGCACATTCAAAACAGGTAAGTAGGGTAATGACTATTTTCAAAGATATGAAGAATAATAAGGTAACGAACAAGGGTGTATGAGTAGGACAATGTTACCATTCCTAAGCTAAGTGGGATAAAAATGACTGGGACTTAGACCAGCTTTCTTTTGGGGGGGGGGGTACCAGGGATTGAACTCAGGATCTTATACTTGCCAGGAAAGCACTTATTCCACCGAGCACTCTCCCTAACCCTAGACGTGCTATTCTTAAAACAAGCTCTGGATGGCTAAAGAAATGCAGTGAGTCTGCAGCCACACAGTGAAAGAATGCTAAGTGACTAAATATCTAGCTTTACTTCTGATCCCAGCTCTTCTGCTGTGTTCTGATTGTGCAAGCCTGAGTAGACAGGAGCCCACCAACATAGTCCATTAAGATCACAGAGCTGGGGCATGTGAGAAGAATCCAGCACACACCCAGTTTTTAGGTAAATCAAATGAGGCAAAATGACTTGGCCAGCAAGGAAGTGGTGCAACTGGGAGAAGAACCTGTAATTAACTAACTGGGGAACTCACCTTCCATAAGCACATCAGATTCTTCATTTCTGGGCCTGTGTGCTTGTCAGTTTTCTGTTATTATAGCTGAACACCACAGACTAAGTAATTTATAAAGAACAAAGGTTTATTTGTATCCAGAGTCCAAATAACTTAAACAGCTAAGGGTAATACTATTTGCTCACATAAGGCAGACAATAAATAATGGTAAATCGGTGTCTTAATAAAAAATCTTGGGGGCCAGGGAGATGGCTCAGTGGAATAAGTGCTTCCCTGGCAAGCACAAGAGCCTGAGTTCAATCCCTGGTTCTGCCAAAAAAATTAAAAAAAGAATAAAAAATATTTTTATCAATTACAAACTCTTCAAACCACTTGACTTTCAACAACTTCTGATATTCCCAGTCCTATGGATAACCCACTACTCTTATGGACTTCTGGACTATGTTGGATTATTTTGCTGAATTCATGCACCTACAATATTTAAATGGCAATGGAATAGCCATCTCTGACAAAACTAAAAAAAAAAAAAAAAAAGGAGTGATACAAATGAAGGACTATTTTGTATCCATATATACAAAATAGGATAGATATACAGCTACTCTCTCTTAATTCAATGAGAAGAAAGATTTGTACTAATAGTGTTTGGACAGGATATCATGTCTACATCTTGTATTATGAATAACTACTATGAAGATAACAATATGCAATGTATTAATCATTGTAACTGTCCTACTAACCTGCTTTGAAACTGTCTCATTATTTGTCTCAAAATTAATTAAAAAAACCAAACTAGTTGATTTTAACTGTTGACAACAAAAAGGAAGAAAAGGGACATAAAACAAGCATACACACACACACACACACAGAGAGAGAGAGAGAGAGAGAGAGAGAGAGAGAGAGAGAGAGAGAGAGAGAGAGAGAAAACAAGACCATAAAACATCTTCAAGGTTTCCCACCTCTCCCAAGGAAGTTACAGGGGATACTAATAGAGAGGAAAGCAAACACTAGGTGTTAGAGCTTTATGAATTGATTAAAAAAAAAACTTTAAGTCTTTGAGATCTAAAAGGACATGACCCAAAAATTTATGGAATTATACACAATGACCAATGTGGATCTGAGGGAAACAAATCTTGAAAGAATGGATCAAACTGGTTCAAAATACAATTAACAGATTTATAAGACCAAGAATAGCAAAAGCAATCCTGGGTAATAAGAGTAAAGCAGAAAAAAATCACCATAGATACGATGGCACATGCCTGTAACCCCAGCACTCAGGATGCTGAGGTTGGAGGATCACTGTGTGTTAGATGTCAGCCTGGGATACACAGTGAGTTCAAGGCCAGCCTACATAATAAGACAAGGCTCCATTTCAAAAATATCTATATAGATACAACAATATCTGACTTCAAGTTATACTAGAAAAAATAATGAAAACATAGCACAAAAACAGATATGTGGATCAGTGGAATGGAAAAGAGGATAGAGAAAAGAATCCCCGAACACATTTGAGCTATTTGTTCATCAAAAAAGAGATCAAGAGCATACGTTGGAGGAAAGATAGCCTATTTAATTAACGGTGTTGATAAAACTAGCAATTTATATCCAATAGATTAAAGGTGGATTCATATTACTCACTATATATTCAATTAAATCAAAATGGATCAAAGATCTACACATTAAAATAGAAACAATGTGAGCAAACATCCTAGTGAAAGAAAAAATAGGTTAAACTCTTGAATTCATAAGTATAGGCATGGACTTTCTGAGCAGAACTCCAATTTCACAAGAAATAAGAGACAATGGGGTCGGGGAGATGGTTCAGTAGAATAAATGCTTCCCTGGCAAGCACAAGGGCCTGAGCTCAATCCCTAGTTAAAAAAAAAAAAAAAAAAAAAAAAATGAATGAATGAATGAGAGACAATTAGCAGAGTGAAGAGACAATCCACAAGGGAATCAGATATAGCTCAGTGGTGTAAGTGCCTGCCTGGCAAGCACAACCTCCAAAGTTTGATTCCCAGTACTGCAAAGGAAAATGACAGTGGGATTCTAGCGTCTTGATTTTTAATTTCTATAAGTCATTCATGTCTGCATCTTGTACTATGAATAATTACTACAAAGACAACAATATGCAATGTATTAATTATTGAAACTGTCTTACTGACCTGTTTTGAAACTGTCTCATTGCTATTTCTTTCTGAATAAAATTAATAAAATTAAAAAAAATAGCTCAGCAGATTAAAGTGCCTGCAAGGAGGTGCGGGGGCTATGGGTTCGATCTCAAGGCCTGCTATCCAGGCCCCAACCCTGAGGCACACTGAGACAGCAAATGAGACTAGGCATGGTGGTGCATGCCTGTAATCCCTGTTCTTGGGAGGCTATAAACAGGTGGATCACTACAAGTCCAATGTAGTAGTGAGATTCTGAACACCCTGTGGACCCTTCTCTAAAATACAAAAACAAGAACAAAAAACCAACCATTGTTATTTAGCTATTCCGTTTTTTTTTTTTTTTTTTTTGCAAATATATAGCATATGGATTGTTGTATGTTAGCCTGTATCTGTCTTTTTCTATTTATTTTTGCTTCTGTTTTACTCTTCAAAATGAAATAAAATTAAATTTAAAATAAAGAAAGTAAAAGATCTTCCAAGTCTGTCATGAGCCTGTCTTAATCAGTGGGAAAAATAAGTTATGTCTTAAACCCAGAGATCAAGAGAGTAAAATTTTTTTCATAGTTTCTTCCATTCTAACAGGTACATTATTTGTGTGGAAAATTTTTTTGTGTGTGGAAAATTTTAAAACAAAGTTTAGGGGCCTGCCCTTAGCTCAGTTGATTAAGTGCCTGCTCATACAAAGGCAGTCAAGAGCAGGATACCGCGGTTCAATCCCCAGCTCTACCCGCCTTACCAGACCTGCCCTTCAGCCGGAGCCACAAATAATAATAATAATTATAATTATAATAATAAAAAATAACAATCCTTTTACCAAAAAAATAAATAAATAAAAAACGGGCCCACCAAATAGCTCAGAGGATTAAGGCACCTTCAAGCAGGCGCAGGGGCCAGAGGTTTGATTCCCCTAACCTGCTGTGCTGGGCCTGCCCCTGAGGCATGCTGAGACAGCAATTGAGACTGGGCATGGTGGCGCATGCTTGTAATCCCAGCTCTTGGGAGGCTATAAACAGGTGGATCAGTACGAGTCCGCTCTAGTAGTGAGACCCTGAACACCCTGTAGACCCTTCCTTAAAATACAAAAAGAAAAATAAAAAAACCTAAAGTGTATTAATAAACGAGGGAGATAATGTCTTTATCTGATCTGTGTCAGATGGATATGAGAGCGCAGTTCAGAAACCTCCTTCTACAATGCCTGAGGCAAACAGCACAGAGGGGAGTTTTAGTTTCCACTCACACCCTCTACACTTGGAAACCTTCTAAGAATTAGACAAGAGCCAGGGAAATAGCTCAGTAGAATAAGCGCTTGCCTGGAAAGCACAAGGGCCTGAGTTCAATCTGTGGTCCTGCAAAGAAGAAAGAAAAGAATTAGGTGAGTGGGATTTTATTCTAGTATTTTCAAATGTCCTTCTGATGTTTAATTGGAATAAAGAAATGACCAAAATGGATTTTTTTTAAAAACAGCCTAAAAGCATCTGTCATCTCTTACCAAAATATGCTAATTGTTATACACACATAGGTGTTCATCACAAAGTAGAAGCAAACTAAGAAACAACCCAAACAGAGGAGAAATGAAGTAGATCATGTGTCATCTACTGAAATAAACTAGTATGCAATCATTACAGAGGATGACTCTGAGGACTAGTTAGCACGTTGGAACCTTCATGACCCATGAGGACTCCACAAGGGGAACTTACCTCCTCCGTGGTAATTTCATTTCTAGGATAAAGCTTTAATGGCAGAAACATCTGGGTTTCAACCAGTGTCCAGTGTCTCCCCAGCTATGTGATTGTGATTGTGTCCTATACCAATAACAATGATCATATCCCAAGAAGGTCCCCTTTGTGAGTGGCACAGAAAAAATGGAACTTTATCTTTATTCCTCTTTTTTTTTTTTTTTTTTTGTGGAACCAGGTTTTTTTTTAACTCAGGCCCTTGCGCTTGCTAGGGAAGTTAGAGAAGTGCTTATTCCACTGAGCCATCTCCCTGGCCTTTTTTTCCTCTTTCTACTGTCTTTTTTATATTAATTTTATTGAGAAACAAATAGCAATGAGAGTGTCAAAACTGATTAGTATGACAGTTTCAATAATTAATACATTGCATATTGTTGATTATTCATAGTACAAGAAGCAGACAGGATACCCTGTCCAAACACTATTAATACAAATCTTTCTTCTCATTGAATTAAGAGAAAGTAGCTGTATATCTATCCTATTTTTGTATTAAAAGTTAGGCATTTTTTCACCTTCAGAGATGAGTGGTTTCTTCAAACTTCCAGGCTCACTTCTCCTCAGCCCAGATAAGTACGGGGAATGTGCAGATACTGGTTTCCTAAGCAAGGGAGGGAGACGCTTGTGTTTAGGAAACAAGCCTGGATATGTGTGTTGTTTATTGTACTCCCTTTCCTCACTGTTCTTTTCTATAAAATATCTTAAATACACTGCACTTGATGAGATGGTATTTTGAGGCAAACATGGCCTCACCTATCTCCTCCAAGACAGCTTTGGATACATCCTTTTTTTCCTTCTCCAAAATAAATGGCCTCCATTCATTTGATCAGAGGCAGACAAACCTGAGAGTCTGTACCTCACTGGACACTACCAGCCTGATAGAGGGTGTGGTAGCAGACATCTGTAAGGAGACTGAAGGAGGAAGATGGATGATGGATTGCAAGTTCAAGGCCAGCCTGGGCAATTTATAGAGACCTCAAAATTTTAATAATAATAACAATAACTCTACTGAGCCCTTTTTGGTCCTTGTCTTGGTCCAAGAAGTTTATGTTTGTAATCTCAAAGATATGTTATTGGAATCCCACAAGGTTACCTCCAATCTATCACTCCCAGTGGAAGCCATGGTGAAAATAAAGACACAAAAGCACATTTATCATTATGGGGAGCCAAGGAGTCCTAAGTCCAGCCATAATGATGGCTACCAGGAACAAAAGGTTCACCCAGGGCTGAACTGCGGTTTTATTCAGTCATGAAGGAGGAGTGGCTTGAGGATGAGTGACTGAGAATGGAAGGAAGTAGTTGAGTACTGTGAGCTGGGCTAGGTAGGAGGCCTGCATTTACCTCTGCAATATGCAGAGAAGGATATGCAGAAAAAGTGATTTATATTATGCTATTGAGATAATATCTAATGTTTTGGGTTCTGCCACTTCAGCTCTGATGTGCAATCTTTCAATCCCCAGGAAGTCATAGCCTCTGTCCCCGCTGACAGTGTGGAGAATTGGCTCTTTGTCCTGTCTTGACCAAGTTCACATTAAAGAGAAGCAGGTGTGAGTTATCAGGGAAACACACATGCCACGTTCAAAAAATCCCACCAATTTGCTCACTGTGAAAGCCAGAGAATGTTTTCTCTCCATTTGACTCTCCGTAGCCACACTATAGATCATCAGTTACATTCCTCTTTGGCTCCATAATCTACTTGATCAGAAAATTTGGGACACAACTGAGTTATATGATGTTACTGTACAGGTTCTCCTATGTCCTGAGTCTTCACTGACCTTGCAAGGCTAGGACCAAAATGTTGGCTGACCTTGCAGCCCTTTCTTTTCTCTAATTTTTGATGTGCAAACCTAGGTTGTTAACACTGCAGAAGAGAAGCTTATCATTACTCTGCAATGCATGCAGTTCAGCTTACCCTAACTATCTGTCTAAGTATTAATTATCTTAGGCATAACATGGAACAGGTATTTTCCATCAAGTATTGATATGTTAAACTTTAAGTCCCTACAGAATATGAAGAAAAAATAATTTAAAAAATAGTTATAAACACATATGTTTACACAGAAATTTAGAAATCTAACCATATACAGCATTATAGCAGGACAGTCCTATGACACTTTTTTTCTTGTGTCTTTTTTTCATTTATTACCCTTAATTTAAAAAAGAAAAAATATTACTTGAGAGACAGTATGGTAGTAATTGGTACGTTATGACAAGAACTACATATTTAGATCAGAATGACAGGCATTCCAAGTGTGATCCTTCTATTACACATTGCTATCTTCAGTGCAATTGCTTGGTTCACAGGTATCAGCATGTATAATTGGTCAGGGTGAGAATCCTACCAATTAACTGCTAGTTTCAAAACCTTGATGATGTTTCTCAGGATCATTGCTTTACCCATCTTGTATGTATAAATGTATGGCTTTGCCCCTGTCTTGTTTCCCAGGTTTTCTTCTTGGCTTTCATAGAGAGCAAGTTGGTCAAGCAATGGCCCTGACTCATCCACAAGGCTAACACTAGCAAAGGATCTACAAAGTGCGGTACAGTGTTACAGGATAAATCCTGAGGGTACATGACTGGCCTTATCAGATACAAAAGTTACATTTCTTGTTATATGGGTTGTGCTTTATCTTGATCTTAACCATCCAGCAGAAAAATATAAAAATGATGTATATAAAGTAAAGCCATATTAATATGCTGAGCTGTGAAAGGCTCAAGTCAACAACTTCTGTGGATAACCCACTACTATTGTAGACTGCTGGACTGTGTTGGATTGTTTTGCTGAATTCACACACCTATAGTATTTAGATGCCCATGGAATACCCATCTCTGACAGGACTAAACATAAAAGGGTATACAAAGGAAGTACGATTTTGTATTTGTATATACAGAATAGTCAGGATAGATATACAGCTACTCTTGCTTAATTTAATGAGAAGAAAGATTTGTTGTAATAGTGTTTGGACAGGATATCCTGTCTCCTTCATCTACTATGGATAATCACTAAGAAGATTGCAATGTAAAATGTATTAACTATTGAAAATTTCCTATTAATCAGCTTTGAAACTGTCTTGTTGATATTTGTCTCTCAATAAAATAAAATAAAAATAACAAAATAAAATAAATGGGATTATGCTGGGAGTGTAGCTCCATGGTAGAGCACTTGTGTAGCATGGTGTAAGGCCCCAGGTTGCATCCCCAGTACCACCTAAAAAGAAATCAATGAGATTGAGGAGCAATGGTCATTGAATCTGGAAATGGTAGGAGAGAATAGCAACACCATCTTTTTCATGCCCTGTGAAGCAAAACCACAAAGGAGATACTTGTTTTAGAGTTGGTTTGGGTTCATGGAGAGGCAAAACATAAGAAAAAAAAAGGCACTTTTTATTTAAAGAGGGGGTAGGAGGGTTCTAGATCTTTCTCTCCATCTAATTGATACTTCTGGGAAAATGAATGCAGGTCATTTTATCCATGAAAGAGCCATAAGCTAAAAGCATGAACTCCCTCTGAGATAAGTAGGTGATAAATGGAAGGGACAGCTAACAACAGAAGGCCTGTGGTTATAGTTTATGGTTACAAATATGGGTTTTGGAACAGAACTCCATGGATCTCAATCTCTCTGCTGCTACTTACAACTTGGAGAAAGCTGGAAAAGGCATTTAATATCTCCACATCCAAGTCCCTACCTTTGAGATAAGAATGTTGTAGTACACAGGGCTTTTGTGAGTACTGAATGAGTTATTAACATCTTAGGTGCCAACACAATTCCCAGTATTTAGTAGGTGCTCAATAAATGGTAGCTATGTAGCATTGTTACCAAGACACAATTTTAAATAGTGTCTTTTATTTATTTTATTAAATAAAAAAAAAACAATTTGGGTGCAGGGTGTAACACAGGGTGTAGCACAGAGCACTTGCCTACCACTCACAAGGCTCTGGGTTCAAGCATCAGCAACACATGCACACACACACACACACACACACACACACACACACACACAATGAATCTTGTTTCATTTTAGAAGTAGAAAATATTTCACTAAACTACTTTAAAAAGTAATAAAAATAAAATAAAAAAGTAAGAGTTGAAACCATGAATAAAATTTACAAATGATTAAATGCTTTCTTTGTTTTTTCATTGTGGAGGTATAGGGATAGGGGACAGCAGAAAATGGATATAAGCAGTGCAAGGGGGAGTCAGAGGGAAACAGGAAGCCCAAGAAGCAAGGATGCAGAGGTAGATAGTGGGCGGGCACATGATGGGCACAAGCTGGGTGTGCAAGCTCCCATCCTCCGCTGCTCCTCTGAACTCTTGCCTTCAGAGGAATTTACCACCACCATCTAAGATACATTGCTTTTGTGTTTCTTAAAAACAAGTTTCTGCCTTTTCTTAGACCTTAACTTTTATTCCTGACATAAAGTTATTTTTTTCATGAAAGGATGAAGGTTTTACACTTGCACACAAATGAAGAGGTGACTTGGGGCTTACATGTGCTTTGGAAAGCAAAAAAATATCGGCAAATCAAATACCTCCATCTGGAAATCCTTTGGCCATTTGGAAGCTGTCAGAATAACTGCAGTTTTTTTTCTTTGAGGCTTCCTCAATAGGGTCCACTTCAGCAGTGCTCAGAATGATGAACTTACAGCATGGTGGCCACTTGGCTATTTGGTACCTCGGAGGCAAGCCACAAGTGGGCTTCTTAGGCTACATGTTTGTCTCCTCTTCCTCTGAATCTGAAACCAGGACATTTCAAAACAATAGCCACTGCACAGATATGAAAAGAGGTAAACATTTAGTGCTTTCTTCCTGTTTGTGTGGTGTTTTAGACCTGAAATGGTCCATAACAGCTCATGTGTCCTTCTTCTATAAGGACTTTTGAGAGGCGATTGGATCATGGGGGTTCTGTACTCATCAGTGAATTAATCCATTGATAAGTTTTAACTGAATGGGCTGGTAGGAGGTGAGGCCTTGTCAGAAATGATGGATCCCTGAAGGTGTGACCTGGAAGGGTGTGTTATTATTCTGTCTACCTGTCTGCCCCTCTGTAGTTCCCATAGGTTAAGCAGCTTTGCTCTGGCAGGCCCCTTTTATCACACTGTTTCTGGCATAAAGCTAGCAGACCATTGACTAAGCACACTAAAACTGTAAGCCAAAATAAACTGTTCTTCTTTTAACTTGTAAATGTCAGATCTTTTGTCCCAGTGGCAGGAGGTGACTAATGCAGAAAACTGGCAATGATCAAGTGAGGTTGTTGCAGTCTGTAACTTACAATGTGGATTAAAAGCCCTTGAAATTGCTTTGTGAGGAAAGTTCAAAACCGTTTGGAGATACCAGCTAGAGAATCCTTAGAATGCTTTCAGCAGAGCCTGATGGGTGGAGTTGAGAAGATCTGAGTGCTGATGGTAATATGGACAGTGAAGGTCAGACTCAGAAGGTTATAAACAGGAATAGTAACTATTTTGGAAAATATACTATAATATATCAGAATATAATATATATATATATATATATATATATATATATATATATATATATATATATATATATATCATGTTTCATTCTGGCAAATAACTTTTTTATGTCCATGTTCTATGATTTTGTATGAGGCAAAATTTAAAGACGGCAAACTATACTAACAGAAGAAATTTTAAAGTGATCCAATGTTCAATTTGTGGCATACGCACTGCTGGCTGCTTTTAGCCAGAGTGATAGTGAGAATAAGGAGCAAAAGCAGCCAACCAACAAACAAAAAATCAGAGCTAAACAATTTAAAATTTTAGTTTTATAGCTGAGCAGAGTGTGTTTGTTAAAAACATGAATGCCATTTTAACAAGGCCAGCACTTTACACTAGGCAATAGGAAAGATGTCTTGAAAGCTTTTCAGAAATTGGCCAGGCCCTACTCATCACAAGCACAAGAGTATAAAAGTGTAAATTCCTTAAAACTCTTTTCTTTAAAAAGATCACCTTCCACAGTAAATGCTTAAGGTTTATTTTTCTTCTTTTTAATTTTTTGACCAATTATACATGCTTATATCTGTTAATCTGAACAATTAATTTGAAGACAACACTATGCAGTATAACAACCATTTTTTAATTCCTATCATCTTGTTTCATGAAATAGTGTATAATTTCTAATTTTAATTAGTTTTTATTCTCTTCTAAAAATGGAGAATTAAAAAAAATTAAATGGAGAATTTTTTAAAAGAGAATAAAAAATGATTTCAAAAAATGGATAACCTATTTTAGGCACTCAGACTGTGTAAAACAGTGTTTTCACAAGTTCAGCCATCCTGGCTCTCAGAGGCTGCTGCAGTCAAGATAGTAGGAGGTGGTGGCTACTGCTTAAGCTGGAAGATGACTGTGGCATCATGCACATGGTGCTAGATGTTCAGATACACAAAATGCAAGAGTTGTGGAGTAATGGAGGCTTCCACCTAAATTTCAGAGGAAGGCCTAGGAGACCAGGCAGCGGAAATCAAATGTGTAATGGAGGGGCTGGGGAGATGGCTCAGTGGCAACATTCTTCCCTGGTAACTGCAAGGGCCTGAGTTCAATCCCTGGTTCCACCAAAAAAAAAAAAAAAAGTATAATAGAGACCCCAAAATGCAGGAACTGACAGGAGTATACAAGGTCTGCCAAAGAAAGCTACAGGAAGTGAGCAGAATCAGCCCGAGAGAGTGCCACGTGGGCTGCGACTGGCAATGTGCACAGAAGCAGGGCAATCCAAGAGCTCTGGGCCTTGCATCCTGCCACAGCCTGCCCAGATGCTGGACGAGAAGCTATAGGATCTACTGTTTGTCCTGCTGATTTCAGCCTTACTTTGCTTTTCTTTTTATCCCATTGTTCCTCCCTCTTGAAATGAAAGTATTTCACCCACTGTGTGTTAAAAGTATTTAACTTTCTTTTTACTTATTATGTAGGGCTCTCAGCTACAAGTTTGCCTTGAGTTTTGGAGAAGGCTTTTAACTTGAAATTTTTGGCAATGCTAAAATTGTTGAATCTTGGTTAATTCTTAGAGGTGGATTAAGAATGTTTTGCATGAGATGGACATAAACCTTTCTCGTGATCCGGTACAGAACATTATGGTTTGAATCTAAAATGTGCCCCCAAAGGCTCATGTGTTCAGAGGGGCCTGGCGTTTGGATGGTGATTAAAGCATGGGAATGCTATATTCTTCAGTGAATTCATGACTGATGAGTTCATAGAGTAATGTGCTGTTAGGTACTGGGACCTGATTGAAAGAGGTGGGTCAATGGGGGTCTGAACTGGAAGGGTGTGTTCCTATGCTGCGCTTTTAATTTCCTCTGTTTTTTTGGCTGCCGAGCAATGAGCAGCTTTCCTCCACCACATATAGTGGAGATCCCCAAATGGTGGAGATGCCAGGAATGTAAAAATGCATGCCAAAGCAAGCAACAGGCAGTGAGCAGTGAGCCAGATATTTATGTCTTAAAGCCAGCCAGCCATTCATAGACTGAGACCCTGAACCGAAATAAGCCTCTTCTCTTCCAGCTTGCAAGTGTCAGCTATTTCGTCCCATTCACAAGGCAATGAGTGATACATTGAACTTTGGAATCTGTGCTGAGTAGAGGTAGGTTGGAATGGGACGGGCTTGGATGCTACACTGTTAGTCCATTGCTAAACTTCTGCCAGAACAGAGGCCATGAGGACTGTGAGGTTTTTTTGAAACTCTTTCAAAGTCTGCGACACAGTGCTTGATGGCCCAGCCTAGGTGCTGCCCAACATTTTGTGGAAAGGGCCAGCCAGTAACTGTTCAAGTTTGCAGGCCTCATAGGCTCCTTAATAACTTCATAATCAGCTCCACTGTTCTACTGCACAAATCACATTAGGCCATGTGTAAATGAATGAGCATGACAATGTTCCAATTCAACTTTATTTGTGGATACTGACATTTTAATTTTACTTGTCAACTGTCATTGAGCATTAATTTTATTTTTTTTTCAATGTTTAAAAGTGTAAAACCCTTTCTCAGTCATTGAGTATTAATTTTAATTTTTTTCAATGTTTAAAAGTGTAAAACCCTTTCTCAGCTTTACGAATTAGTTATATACACAAAGATGGTAGCCCAGACTGGATCCAAAGGTCATGTCTTGCTGGGCCTTGATCTAGCTACAGGGCTTAAAATCTGTGCTGTGAGCTGGGTATGGTTGTGCACGCCCGTAACCCCAGAACTTGGGAGGCTAAAGTAGGAGGACTGTTGCAAGTTCAAGACCAGCCTGGGATACAAAGTGAGCTTAAGGCCAGCCTGAGCAGCATAGTGAGGCCCTATCTCAAAAAAAAAAATAAAAATAAAAATAAATAACCTCGGTTGTGAAAGTAGGTTAGGCACAGTGGAGAGTGATATTTCTAAGCCCTGAGACCCAACTTTTCAAGAATTTTTTTTTCTAGGGCTGTTTCATTATATAAAAGGAGTCTCCAACCCCTCATTAGAGAACATGAATTACTCAGTCCCTGACCATAGCAGATAACTGCAGAGTTAACCATTTGCTGTCAAAGCAATATCAAACTAGCCTTGCATTTCCAACTCTATTTTTGGAGGTTAATGAATTTGGAGAATGAATGAGGTAAGTTTCATCATCAGATAAATTAGGCACTTGTACACTAAGAAACAACTCATGGAACAGAGCTGATAGAATTCAAACCATTTTAAAGAACTGATCAATGGGAAAATAATCTCCAAGCGGCAACAACATTTAAAGATGCATATAATGTTCCAGTAAAATTTATGTCAGCACAGACATTAGATGTGTCAATGACCCTCTAATGGTTAATGTGGACAGATGCTCTGAGAAATTTCAAGGACCCCAAGTTATGAATCATGCACTAAATTCTACCCTCTCATCTAATATAGGGTGAACCAAAGCTCATTAAAAAGATGGCACATTCACAAGGTCATACTAACACTTGATACTAAGGTTGTAAATAATGAAAAATATCAAATGCTACTATTCCTAGTCTCAGAGACTGTGACAGTGGAAAACAGTGTGCCCCATGTGGACAGGGAATTTTCGCTGGCTAGCAAAATTACCCAGTTTTTGCAAGGTATTGTAATTGGGGTGGAGTCAAGCAAAGGATGAGGTGGGCAAGTATAAGACTGACAGGTCTGGGTCATCCTTCTAGAAGCCTATTACAAATGCTTACTCAGAGCCAGGAAGAGTATTGAGTGTGTTTCATATGCCCCATCGTCTTTAAATATGCACAATTACTGTACCCTGCAAGAGAAATATGAAAATTTTACATTCTGCATTTTACAGATGGAGAAACTCACTGCTATCTGAGATCTTCTAAAATAACTGATAACACTGGTGGAAAGAAAGCTCTTAGCTACCTCTGCAAGACTGACCTCAGTGCAAGGCAAAGGACAGGGTCCATTCAAGCTGTGACAAACGTGGCCTTGGGAGTAGAAGCCTCAGCTTATGATCAGTCCCTACACCACTATACTATGCCACTCTACCTTGCCTCTTCCCTTCTTCCTGGTAAGGCCTAGAGAGGGAAAATAATGTTTCTGATAAAGTCCAAGACTATGGACATGCAGTTATAAATAAATGTACTGTTCATGATTTAGATTGTCTTTGGAGACATGGTAGTTTCATGTCTCTTTGCTTCACATAGGAAGTATCCTGCAGTGACTAAGAGAATAGGTTCTGGAAACCCAAATTCTAGTGCCCAGTTCTCTGGGCTTGCATCCCATTTCTACTACTCCTTAGCTATACAACTGAGCAGGCCCCTTAACCTCTGTATTTTATGCCCTTATCTATGTAAAATAGAGGTTCTGGTAGTAGCTACCTTGCAGGATGGTGATGAATAAAGATATGGTGTTATATGTAACACATATAGTGTGAGCTTATGGGAGAAAATTGTATTGTTATTAACTTCACTGTCTTTTTCGAGTTAGACTGAACCAGGAAAGCAGCCAGGATTGGTACAAAGCATTCTTGTTCGAGGAGTAGGGCGGTGGCATGGGAGGGACAAGGAAGAAAGGAAAAACATACCATAAAGGTTAGGGAGGAGGGAGAAAGAAGAAAATGTAGGAAGAAGTCAGGGACAGTGCCAGGGGAGGGGTGGGTGAGAGGCAGAGGTGTCAACAGCAAACATTGGCCAGTGGGAAAGGATTGGATTCCTCTAAGCTCACACCTCAGCACACAGAAATGGTTGCCCTTGGCCCACTGAAGTAGTGAATCAAGTAGTCAA
Source organism: Ctenomys sociabilis (assembly GCA_004027165.1). NCBI lineage: Eukaryota > Metazoa > Chordata > Mammalia > Rodentia > Ctenomyidae > Ctenomys > Ctenomys sociabilis. The sequence goes on from PVKA01019712.1 coordinate 19,318, forward strand.
TCAAGAGCTACCTTGACTGACTGGAAGTGCATCCCAGGCACTGCGTTGCTGCATTATATGCTGGTTTATTTGACATGCATTGCAGCAGTATGAGAATTTTATCATGACAATTTTCTCAGCTGAAGAAAGTTGCCCAGAGTTTGGGAGCTTACCAAAGGCCATACATTTAGTAAGAGGTACAGAGAACCCTGTATCCAAACTCAGATTTGTCTAGCTCCAAAACCTGTATTCCAAACCTAATCTGTACCTGCACCTCTGTAAATAATGATCTGAGGCTCAGCAGGGGGCGCTGGGGCAGGAGCACTGCAAATTTGAGTCCAGCCTAAAGAACATAGTGACTTAGAAAGATTCTGTCTGAAAAAAATAACAATGCCTGTGGGTGGAGCTCAGTGGTAAAGTGCCTCTGTGGCCAATTCCCAGGAATGCCACAAAACAGTAGTCAGTATTACTGAATGGCAGAGTGTGTGCTTAGGATGTGGAAGCTTCTGGGTTTGATTGCAGTCACCTGAAGAAAAAGAGTTGGCTATATCGAAATCCTCATTATCCTGCTAAATCTTGTAGGACAGTGGTCTAATACAAATCATAAATGTTCAGAATATTTCTAGTTATGCCTCTAGCTTTTCAGAGTTTCCCTCAGAAGACAGTTAATCAAACTAGATTAAACCAAGACACCAGCTGGTCTAGACTGCAAATGGGTTCAAATTCTTGGCATCTTCTTGAAGAGCTTACTGCCAAGGAAAATCTGGAGAATGGAAAGCAAGGGTGAACAGTACATGGGCGGTGACCTGCAGAAGGCATTTTCTGTAGGAAGGGAAAAATGAACCTGGGTAGACACAAGGCAGCTCCTGTCTTCCAGACCCACAGATAGCTAAGAGAAGGGATTCTTAAATGTGAACAGTCTCTTGATCTGCGAGGTGAGTAGGAATATCCGCAGAGGTGAGGAGCTCAGCCAAAGACTTATAGCCAGGAACGAGGTGGAGAGCTGGGACTAACAGCCAAGTTTCCTGACTGCAAGTAAGCACTCTCCTTCTCTGACCCAGAAGCGTTCATCCCTTCACAGAGCATTTTGGTTGGGTGGAAATCCTTTCCTGACTTGCCCAAATGAAAGACAAATGCTGAGATCGAAGGCAATGAGCTCCCCTCTCCCCATGTAGGTGATTCTAGCTGATATGCTGAGCCCCAGCCCACAGCAGAGATTTAGCCTGAATTTCTAATTGAGAAATTATGGGAAGAAAAAATATGCACCCATTTAAAATTCAAGTTGTTGCTTTAGGGAAAAGCAGGAATTCTCTGGGACTTTGCAAGAGGAATGTTTATCCTCTTATTTTTCCATACCTTCCTCCTCTTTCTCCTGTTCCCTTTTCTCCCCTCAGGATTTCTCTTGGCTGCAGATACCTGGGTGGAGACTCTTTCCTGAAGCTCCTGTGTGTTCTTGTGGTGGGGAAGGCCAGAAGGGCCCACTCTGAAGCGAGGCTTTTCCAGGTGCAGGCCAGGTCAGCAATTCACATGGCTCAGGCTTAGCCTGGCTCCTCTCAGGTCTAGTGATACCAATTTAAAGTGATTTCCTAGAACCATGAAGGACCTTTGCCCTAACAAGATTCCAGAATGGTTTCGAAGATGTCCTTCAAATTTCCTCCCTTGTTGGGCTGTAAAGTCACATGTGAGCTTTTCTAACTTAAACATCCATTGGAACAAAATACTTCCTCACTTTTCTGTTCTGTTCTTGCTGCAGGGCCTTGGTAAGTACAACGTAATCACATTGCTTGGAACTGCAATTATTTTTGCAGCTCCCAGAGGCTCCTGACAGACAACTGTAAATAATGGCTTACTTTCCTCCCCAAAAAAGAAGGCAATTGATTCATATGAATGCCTGAAGAGTAGGCCTGGGAAGTCCGGTTCACTTCTAAGGGGATGTACTCAGGGATCTGGCGAAGAAAATGGAAAACTTCACTGAGGAGGTTGGAATGGTCACTTTGAAGTCATATGTTCCTTTGGGCAACACCTCATTTTAATTTGCCTTCGAGTGCACTCTGAAATTCTCTTTTTCATGACTACTGCCCCACTTATCAATAGCAGGGTGCTTTTGGCCACCCAGGGTCTCTGAGGGATGGTTTCAAAAGTGAGATACAAAAAATTGAAAAGGATCCTGGGAGGCCAGCTAGATAGCAGTTTATGAAATAGATTTACAAAGAATGATCTTGGGTGACTTTTCTAAACACATTAATGTTAAACTTGACATTTGTTTAGGAGCGTCTCGGACTCCACTAAAAGCCACCTTCTGTGCTCAGCTCTCTTTGGTTCTGGGCCTGGGAAAGGGGGATTAGTAGATTCTCCCCTCCTTTTAGATACTCTAATTCTCTGGAACTGCATTTACAGTGTAGAGCTGTGATTGGTGGAGATTAACCACAAACAGGTGAGGCTTTGAGAGTTTTCCTGCTTGTCTGAATTCTGATCTAAGGCAGGGCAGACTGTTTGGATTTCATTCAAACACAGCCTCAGCCTAAAGTATCATTGTGTATACTAAAGGGAGCAGACAGAGAGAAAAGGGGGCTGCTGTTGCCAACATGCAAGAGAGGTGCATTCTGGGGTACCTTCATCACAGAGCCCAAGACACGTGGTCACAAGCTGGAAGCAATTCAGAGGCCCCTCCTTCCATAATCCCTCTTCCTTGGGCTGTTCTTTGATGTCCCCAACACCATGGCCCTCTCTCCCAAGGACAATGAAAGTCATCTCCCTGGCCTGAAAGTCCCCTTTTGGAGATTGAGTGGTAAAACTGTCTTCTCTACCTCTACCTCTTCAAGAAGTGTTTCTACGGGACAAGCTGCCACTTGATGATGTCACCCCCTCAGTTTTGAATCAACCTTTAAGTGTTTTCTGCTCAGACAGAACAGCCAGCACAGCAGCATGTATCTGATTTTATTAAATAGTAAAGAGACATGAAAGATGGGGACAGCCTCCAAGAGGGAAAGAGCAAAGCTCAGCTCTGTTTGCTGCACGATTTTGCCTCAGTTTCTCCCTGCCAGAGTAATGGACCAAGCCGCCAGTCTTAAGAAACAGAGCAGAACCTCTGCAGGCCAGCTACTTTTGTTACTCTGGAGTTAGACCAGGGGAGCACTGCTCCTTCACAGCAGTATCCCTATTTCCATTCTCTCTACCAGCTGCCAGGCTGGTATAGCCTTCCTTGTATACATGAAGTAGCATGCATAAGTCAGTGGTTTCTCTCTTGAACTCTTTAATTTGAACATTTGTTTTCCATTTCCTGGTACATGCTCCTCCTCTTCAGCACGCACCTTCAAAAAAGAAGCTTCTTCTTCCAAAAAGTGATGGGCTCTTTCTGTGGATGAGCAGCTAATGGGCCAGAAAGACAGTCCTGGCCATGAGCTTCAGTAAGGAGGAACATCTCCAGCTGCTGTTCCCCCAGCTAGAGGGCCACCTTGCCCCTGCAGCTGCCAGCTCATAGTGGGTGATCCTAGACCCAGGGCCAGCTAAGGGGCTCTTGCCAACCTTACTATGAAGAAAAACTCCTACAAAGGCATCTGGGGCACCTACTAAGACCCAAGGTTCCAGGAATGCTGAAGCCTTAATTGGAGCCATTGACGTGTGTGTAGAGGAACTTCCTGCCAATGCCAAGGGAAGCAAGTCCAGGACAGCTGAGGGAAATGGGAATTAGGCAGGTACTACTCTTCCTGCATTCCCAGCCCGCCCTTCTTCCCAAAGCCACCAGAGCTCTGCTTCTGTGCTCAGAAAGGAAAACAATCTGAGAAACTCCTGTGGAAAAACTGGAAGCTTAATTGGAACTGATATTAGGGTGATGTTTTTAAATATGGTAATGCTTAACACAAGAAGGCTCAAGTGAAACCATTGGTATCAACAGTGAGTGGGAACAGGGAGACTTTTCTGGCGCCCGTCAAAGTATAGCTGGCAGGCAGCTGTCATTCTGGAAGACCAGCTTTGGTACTGCCCACAGCATAGGTCTACTGTTGAGCTCCCATGCTCACGCTTCTTGAGCTTCACAGAGCTGAAATTTCCCCCTGAGATGCCCCTCTTGAACCTCTTCCCTTGGGAACACACAATTATGGATCTCACTGCAAAACCACAACACAGGATACTCATTCCGTGTCCCCAGAAAACGTTCTGCTTAAACCCACAATTGGATTGCTCATTGAAAGCTATATTTTCTTTGGGAAGTGAAAGATGTTGCGCCAGAGTTGCTATCCCCAAGTTTCTGAGAACAACAAACCATTGTTTGATACCACCAGCATTCATGCTCAGGACAATTATATAACGAATAAGCTTTATGAGGTTGTCTCTCCTACGACTTAGGTTGCATCATTGTTTCCAAATCTCATAATCATCCAGAAAGCTTTTATACCTAGGGATCACCAAGTTAATTGAAGGGAAAAAACATCCAACAATTCAAATGACCGTAAATTACCTGACACACCTTTCATGATTTTTCAAATTATGTAAAGATTCATTGGTTTTGTCACTTCATTTTGATGGCAATAGTAGTGAGAGATTATGCCCTCATCTTCTAGAAATCATAATGCACCCAAGAGTATTGGATCTGACAGAAAATCTGGCTTCAAATCCTATTACCTACATATCAAATGCATTTTAAGATGAGACACATTACTGAACTGCCCAAAGGAAAGTAAGTGAATTGTAGCTACTACCACAAGGATCCAATCAAACTGAGGTTTCTTTTGGAAAGCTATATATTTTAGGTTCTAGAAAAAATTGAAGAAAGTTGCCCACTAAAATCCCATGAGAACATTCCCGTTTTAACTTCACTTAATTCTCACAGCAATTTGGTGACATTTGGCTCATATTGAGCAGATTTTCAAAAAAGAACTGAGGTTTAGAGGGAAAGTTACATATGTAATAAATGGAGGACCTAGAGCTTGAATGGATCTAGACTTTAACTGCAGTATATTTTGTTCAGCAAGTCATGCTGGCAATATATCAGTTGTAGGAAAAGTATATATGAGTTGTATTTTCATCTCCAAATTTTTTTTTTTCATTTTGAGACAGGATCTTGCCAAATTGTTGAATTGCTCAGGTAAGACTTGACCTCGTGATCCTCTTGATTAAACCTCAGTGCTAAGGCTGACCTGATAGCTCAGCAGACTAAAGCACCTGCTTTGACAGGACATATAATGATTCTCCTGTTTCCAACTCTAGACATACTTAGCCATCCTATCTTCTACAAAGCAGCCAAACACATTCACTTTAGTAAATGGTGCTGAAAAACTGGCTCTGAATGTGCTGAAGATTAATACTGGATTCATATATTTTACCATGCAGTAAACTAAACTTGAAAGGGATAAAAGAGCTGAATATTAAAACAGACACATTAAATCTGCTGGAAGACAAAAATAGGTAAAACTCTTGGAAGATACTGGTGTAGGTAAAGACTGAATAAAACACCAATAGCACAGGAACTATCATGAGAATCAACAACGGGTGTCTCATCTTATTAAAAAGATTTGCACAGCAAGAGAAAACAACAGAGGGAACATATTTGGGAAAAATTTCAGCTGTTCCCCAGGCAAAGAACTATTATTGAGAATATATATATAAAGAACCAAAAAATATCAGATCCCCAAATTCAAATATCCAATCCAAAAATAGGCATCTGAGATGAATACATACTTCTCAGATAAAGAAATATAAATAGCAACTAAATATATGGAAAAATGTTCAACATTACTGGTCATTTGAGAATGGAAATTAAAAGAGTACTGAGGATCCATCTCACTCCAGAAAGAATGGCTGTCATCAAGAAATCAACCAATAACAAATATTTGATGGACTGTGGGGGAAAAGAACCCTTCTCCATTCTTAGCAGGAATGTAGACTGATGCAAGCACTACGGAAATCAGTGTGGATATTCCTCCAAAAACTATAATTAGAGGTCCCCCAGCTATTCCTTTTCTGAGTATTTTCCCAGAAGAAATGATAACATCATACCACAGAGAGGGACGTGAACCCATGTTTCTAGTAGCATAGTTTGTAACAGGTAGATTGTGGAAACAACCTAAATGCTTTTAAACTGAGAAATGAATACAAAAAGATGTGGTCTTTTTATATAATGGGGTACCATTCAGCCATAAAAACAGATAAACTAGAAACTTTTATAGGTAAATGGATGCGACTCCAGACCTACTCATAGGTGAAACAAACCAGGGAGATAGCTCAGTAGAATAAGTTCTTCCCTGGCAAGTGCAGGGTCCTGAATTCAATCCCAGACCTACAAAAAAACAACAACCCAATGGCATGTATAAACATGGCACTGTCTCCCTGGTATGAGAAGCTTAAAGAGTAAATAAAATCCAAAATGTACAGTAGATATCATAGAATGGGAAGAAACTTCAAAAGGAAAGAAAAACTTTGGAGAAAAGAAGGAAGGGAAAAACAAATATATATTAGTTAAGGTAGTTGTTTGACTAATTTCTCTTAGTTCATTGAAAAGAAAAGTTTGTGCTAATGTTGTTTGGACAATTAAATGCCTATATCTTGAACTCTGAGTAACTACTTTAAAGATAACATGCAAAGGTTTAACAATTATTAGCCTCCTATTATCTTGTTTTGAATTTTTATTTTGCCCTTTTCTCTAAAAATATTTATTGTAATTTAGACAAATTGAAGTAAAATTTATTTTTTAAGTATTTGGTACAGGGTCTCATATTGCACCTCAAACTCATAATCATCCTCCTGTTTTCAGCGTCCCCAGCACTGGGACTACAGGTGTGCACCACCATTCCCCATCCAAAAACGATTTTTAAATATAAGGCAAAATAGATTTCACAGCAAAGTAATAGAGTAAAACATGGGAAACACAGCACATGGTAACAAAACCTAATAATCCAAACAAGTATGTTCCTAATACAGAGCTGCAGTGTACATTTAAGATTAAAAGTGACAAAAGTATCAGAAGTGGCAAATTTAATTTAGTTGGAGATCTTAATATTTAGGATGATGCTAGCTGTTACAATAAAAATAAATCCCAATATTTCAATGGCTTAACAGGTTAGACATCTCTCATTGACTCAATGTTAGAATGTGTGTGTTCCTGGCTGGTGGCTGGCTTTCATCCATCTAATAGTTAAGAGACCAGGGGCCTTCAATGCTGTCTTTGCATTATCATCAGACCCCAGTCTCCTCTACTGTCAGCTATCAGATGAGGAAAGAAAAATCTAAGAAACCCCTCAGCTGCAACTAAAAAACCACATAGACCATGCCAACTCTCCTTCCCCTAGAGAGAATGTGATCACAACTGAACAGAAAGGGGGCTGGGAAATTTAGCCCCTAGTTTTACAGTAACCTCCCAGGAACAGTTCCATGTACTGTGATAAGGAGCAAGATTGCTTTTGGTAAAGCAGAGCCAGTGTCCATAGAGGGGCACCAAAATGAAACAAAGTCAACTGATGCAGAAAGTAAGTTAGCATTTGTCCCTGAGTTCATTGCAAGGCTTAAGGACCAATATAAGTGGGAGATGCATAACTTCAGGTAGCCTTACATTCATGTAAAGTTGAGGGAGCAGCCAAGCTAAACAAAAAATGGGATACAAAGGAAGGATGATTTTGTGTCTTTGTATACAAAATAGGATAGATATAAAGCTACTTTCTAACGATAAGAAAGATTTGTACTAAAAAAGTGTTTGGATAGGACACCATTTCTGCATCTTGAACTATGAATAATCACTACAAAAACAACATGCAATATATTAATTATTGAAACTATCCTACTAACCTGATCTGAAACTGTCTCATTGCTATTTGTTTCTCAATAAAATTAATTAAAAAAATTTTCAGAGGAAAATGTGGTTCATTCAATAATATCAAACAGTCATTCAAAGGCAAAACAGAGAAACAAATTCAAGGCTAAGATGAGGAAAACCAAACACAAGAAATAAGTCTCTAGAGTCCAGATCCGAAGGTGTGATGCAGTCCTGATTGCACGGTGGTTAGCAGATTGTGAACCAGCTATATTCTGCAGATTTTGGTTTAAAGAAAGAGAGAAAACTTCGTACACCAGCATATGCCTGTGATCCCAGCTTCTTGGGAGGTGGAGACATGGTGATTACAAGTTCCAGACCAGCCTGGGCAACTCTGTGACTTAGTGAGATTTTGTCGCAAGACAAAGATTTAAAGAAGGTATGCCCAGACATACTTCTTTTAAGTAATGGTACCTGGTGAGTGGAGTGGGCTGGAGAGACTTTGGGAAGAAACCCTGGCTGGGCTGAGAGCATTCCTGAGTGGAGGAAGCTTCACATTCAGGCAGGGGAAGATGCTTTGCTTCTGACTGATACAAAAATGTCACAAAATATGTCACATATAGAACCAGAGAAAATGTGTTTTGTAAATACAAAAAATATATCCATAGCACATTCTCAGACTACAATGAACTAACATTGAAAGTGTGTACCAAGGATGGGGGGGCAGCTCATCATTGGTAGACTGTGATCACTCACAGTGTTCTTGCACACTTGGTGTGTGTGAGCTGCGCTAGTTTCAATCCCTGGGTGGGGGGAGAAGCAGACAGACAGACAGACAGAGACAGAGAGACAGAGAGAAAGAGACAGAGAAAGAATATAAAATTAAATAAAAAATAAAAATAGAGAATTTTAACACTGTTTTAAGTATCTCCCTTGTCAGGAAAGAAATGTAGAAAAAAGTGATTGAATATGAAATAGTTTAAATGAAAATATATAGATTTTTATCGTATACAGAATGCTACTAACAGCACTTTAAAGAGAACTAAGAACTAATTTCTGTAAATGCCTATATTGATAAGTAATAAAGGGAGAACAAGAAAATATAAAAAACTGAATCTCTAAATTCCTGTAAAAATGACTAAATCACTTCCTAAAATTATTATATAAATAGGAAAAACAAACAAAAATAAGTGGCAAACGTGAACACCATTTGGCAAAGAACTGATTCTTGGGTCAGTGAGATAGCTGAGTGCCCTAAAGGACCTGCTTAGTCAAGCTTAGGCAGCTGCAGGGGACTGCCTGCCCACAGGGCAGGCTGACCTGGCCAAAAAAAGAAAAAAACAAACTGATGATTTCTTTTCTTTTCTTTTTTTCTTTTTTGGCAGAACCAGGAATTAATGATTTCTTTAAAAAATTAGCAGAATTAACAACTACTGGCCAAATGGTTCACAAAGGAGAAATGAGCATAATATAATAATTTATAGACAATAAGACAGATTTCATAATGAATAGAAGAGAAGTCCAAACCATTGGGATGATGTGCCTCTTTTCCACTCCTACAGCACTCTGTGTATGTCTCCATTCCAACACTTCTTGTGCTGTGCTGTGATCATGTGTTTATTTTTCTGTCTCCCTGGATCAGCCAGGCTCCTGGCAGGAAATAGATGGTGCACCCCGAAAGGCTTTACTGAAGAGCACATAATAAAGGGCCCATTTTCAATAAGGAATACAGATTCAGGGGAGCCACTAAGGGCCACTTCAATACCACAGGGCTGGCAATAGCACGTTCCTATTGCTCCTCATCCAAAGGGGCAAGAAATGGAAATAGTGTCCTGACACATGGAAAGACATGGATCTGGGAGAGAGGGGCTGCCTGACTGGAGTTATGGCAACAGATAGAAGAAGAAATGCATCATCAAAATATAGCCTGAATAACAGAGAGCCCGGTGAAGAATGACACCCATCTCTTGTAAGTGCCAACCTCTCATTGCCTGCCATTTCCTCCAGAACTGGAGTTCGACCCAAGTCCAGAAGGCAGCAGAGCCCTGGTGACTGAGTCCAGAGAGGTCAGCTTCCCAAGCCATTGAGCAGGGCAGAGAATGGACTGGCATAGGGTGAAGGAGAACACAGACAGAAACTAACCAGTGTGCTCTACAGTCAGAAAGCAGAGTCCATGGAAACAAGTGTGTCTTATTTGTTTTTGAAGACTGACTGTTGAGTGGATGAATGCTTGAGTGGAGTGAGTTCTCATTCTCACTCACCTACACAAACATACATCATACTAAGTATGACATAGGAAAGTTAGCACATATAGCCTATTCGTAGAGAAAAGCATACAAAGAGGAGTATTAGAAGACAACAAAAAGGCACCTAGTTCTACTGATAGACTAGAGAATTCTTCCAAGAAACAATTATTCTAGTGAACAACCTATTTTTTTTCCATAATTTTATTGAAAAAGAAATAGCGATGAAACAGTTTCAAATCAAATTATTAGAACAGATTCAATAATTAATACATTGCATATTGTTTTCACAGTGGTTATTTGTTGTTCAAGGTGCAGACATAATATTCTATTTACAAACACTATTAGAGCAGATCCCTCTATTCATTGAATTTAAAGAATAGAGCTGTATACCTATCTTTTCTTTTTTCAAAGCTGATTTATAGGACAGTTTCAATGAGTAATATTTTTACATTGTCATCTTCCTAGTGGTTATAAACAACCTATTAAAAATATGGAAGGCTGTCCTACCAACCTTGTCTAATAAGGTAAATACAGGTTTTACTTAACAATGAAGGAGTAAAACATAGAAAGTAAGAATTAAAGGTTTGTTTTATGAATTCAAATACAAATTGTTTTGTCAGTACACATTCGCAGTACATAAGGAACACGTTTGTTGTGGGGACCTGGTCCATGTGCATGGCATACCCTAACCTTTTCAGTCTCCTTTTATTCTCCTTTCTTCCTTCCCCCAATCTCAAAGTCCTTTATCCATCTCCACAAAGTCTACATTCCCTGTTTCCTGTCATCTGTATCTTCAGACACAATTCTAAGAAGCATTAGAACAAAAGGAGTACAAGCAATTCGACCTAACTGCTGCGACCTGGCAGAAGCTGTCCCACAGATATAAAACTGTTATAGCTGTAGAAGCATTTGTAACACAAAACATCACATCGTCGTATGAAATACAAAAATCATATCTATTTATATGTTCAGCAAATATATATTGAAGGCATAACATATACCAGGCACTGTCCCAGACTCTGCTGACATGCCCAGGGATTGGACAGGCAAAAGCCCAGCTCTCTTCACACTTCCATGCTCATGGGGGAGAGACAAGAAAGCCAACAACAAACTCAAATAGCTCCCAGTGGTGCCACGTGCTCAGAGGAAAATGAGATGGGATGTGATGGTGGAATATAACTGCAGGTGAGTGTCCAACTTGAGAGGATCCCCAGTGCCACCCTCTCTGGGGACACATGAGCTGAGCCTTTAATTTGTATTGCAAAAGCCAGTGAAAAGGCATTGCTTATATTCCAAACTTCCACTTGTTAAACAAAATGTGAAAATCATGGGACGTGTTCATTCTTAACGGAAGCATTAAATCAAGAGCCAGAAGCTCCAGCGATGCTCTATTAAAAACACAAATAGGACAGAGATGTCTTTTTCATCAGCCTTAATTAATTTTTTAATAAAATCAGATTGAAAAAAGAAATGAGTTATAAATAAATGAAAGGAAGAAATAAAAATATCACTTTCAAATGACAAAATTATTTAAGGAAGATGTCTAAGACATCAACACAAAATTCATTAAAATAATAAAAACATTCAGCCAAGCAACATAATAGAGGAGAAATGACACAAATCTGCTGCATTCCTAATAAGAGTGACACAAAGTTAGACAATATAATGAAAAAGGGGCTCACAATAATGACAACATATTAAGTATTCTGTTATTTATGCAATTTGAGAAAATAAAGATATATAGAAAGAAAATTATAAAATACCAATGAGAGAATTAAAGGAAGACATGAATAAATGATGCTATTTACCAAGAAGAAATATGACTGGAGAGACCACGTGTCATAGAATATTGCATATAAATTTAATGCAGTGCAAATAAAAGCCACTAAGAAAAGTTTTAAAGAAGTTGACAAGTTTTAAGGAAAATTGTTCTGAATGTATAAATGATTATAGTCTCATCCTTTAAGACTTTTAAACAAATTTAAATTTCAGAGCTATATTATATTTTTCAATGCTCAACGACATTTTGGCATTCTTGAATACATCTGATTGTTTAACAAACTACAAGTTATAGAGCAATCTAAAAAGAAATAACTGCTTAGAAATTGGACTTTTGGGGAATTGGGGAAATGGCTCAGTGGAATAAGCACTTCCCTGGCAAGCGCAAGGGCATGAGTTCAATCCCTGGTTCTGCCAAAAAAGAAAAAAAAAAAAAAAGAAATTGAAGTTTGTTGTGGGTAAAATTAACTAAGACCTACAGCTTACACTATACAGTACAATAGATTCTGTATGCTTCAAAGCCTTAAATATCTAAATAAATATTAGGAAATACATTAACATTTTTATCCCTGCTTTAAGATAAGGGAGCCATTCTTCTATCAAGTAAATACAGGTGGTCACTTATCATATTTAAAATTTTTTTTCATAATCATATAGAAAGTAATGTTTTAAAGCTGCAAGATAGAGGAAACATGAAAACATAATGAGATTATACTATTGAAATATGTTTGGAACTGAGAAAAAGATCCAAAATCAGCATGTAGATGCCATCAGAAAAGTAGTCAAAGGGAAAGGCCAACTTACATTTAAGGACTATGATTATTCTACTGAAAATCAAGCCATCACCCTGGCAGTCACAGAGCAAAAATTAGAACAGATCTTGTATCATTACACACTTGCTGGGATCCAAATGGTGGAGTCCCTCTACATTCTTGTGGTCAGACTCGACACCTAATAAGACAATCTTATAAGATATCCTTTTGAGAGGGATTGTGTCACATGGTTCTGCCTTCATGGTTGGGATTGGTGACTTGATGAAGAACACTGAACATTGCCTCTCTGGCTCCTACTGCTATGTGGCTTCTTCTGACATAGAAAGATGTCACCATTTTCGATGCAGAGAGCAAGCCCTCACTACAAAGCTTTCAATACCCTGATCTTAGGCTTTCCAGCCTCTGCAGCTGAGAGTGATACATTTCTATTGTTCGTGAATCACTCACACTGAGATATTTTGTTACGACATCCTAATAAAAAGCACACTGTTTTTTTTTGAGGAACCAGGGCTTGAACTCAAGCCCTTGTGCTTGCCAGGGAAGTGCTTATTTCACTAAGCCATCTCCTCAGTCCAACAATACCTTTTTAACTATAGGAGAAAAGGTTAAAATGATAAGATCTGATGTTTGTAAACCCACAGCCAATTATATACACTAGTACATTGCTAGTGGAATGCTAAGTCAGTTCATGTTTTCAGAAAAAGCAGCCTCCTAGTATCTGATATACTTTGTGATCCATTAAATCTGATTTGGAGAATATACAGTACAGCAATAACTTTGGATAGAAACTATAAGTAGGACAGGGATACAGCTCAGATGCCTGCCTGGCAAGCACAAGGTCCTGAGTTTGATCCCTGGTATCAAAAGAGAGGGAGAGAGAGAGAAAGAGAAAGAGAGAGAGGGAGGGAGGACAGAGGGAGGGAGGGAGGCAGGGAGGGAGGCAGACAATATGTAAAGATGATCATAGCATCATTTTACTTTTCTTCAGACAGGGTCTTGCTGTACAATTCAGGATGGTCTTGACTCACTATGTAGCCCAGGCTGACCAGGAACTTGAAGCAGTCTTCCTATCTCAGCCACAGAAGGGCTGGTATTAAAGGTATGTGCCAGCACACCTGGATAAAAACTTCAAAAAATCAGAAATAACTCACAAAATTTCTCTCTAAAATAGAGTAATAGTGTGAACATCAAACATCTTAGACATAACATGGAACAGATATCCAGACAGATAGTGAAGTTAAGCTCAACTGCCTGTGTTGTAGGGTAGTAACAATAAGCTTCTCTTCCAGAGGGTTAACAACCTAAGTTTGCTGACCAAAAATCAGAGAAAAAGAAGGGCTGCAAGGACAGCCAACATTTTGGCCCTAGCCTTTCAAGGTCAGTAAGGACTCAGGACAAAGGAAAACCTGTTAATGTAACATCCTGTAACTCAGTTGTATCCCAAATTTTCTGAAGAAGGAGATCATGGGGCCACAGAGGAATGTGATTGATGATGTAGTATGTGCCTAAGGAGACTCACATAGAAAGAAAACATTCTCTCAGGCTTTCACAGAGATCAAATTGGTCAGACAATGGCTGTGACTCATCCACATGGCTGACACTGACAAAGGATCTATAAAGTGCATTACAGGGTTACAGGATAAATCCTGAGGGGATTTGACGGACCTTGGCAGGTACAAAAGTTACATTTCAAATTATATAGGTCTTGCTTTATGTTTGTCTTAACTATCTAGCAGAAAAGTATAAAAACTAGGTATAAAAAGTAAAGCCATATTAATATTCTAAGCAGTAAAGGGCTCAAGTCAACAACTTCTGACATTGCCAGTCCTATGGATAACCCACTACTATTATGGACTACTGGACTAGATTGAATTATTTTGCTGAATTCATGCCCCTACAATATATGAATGGCAATGGAATATCCATCTCTGACAAAAGTAAACAAATGAAGGACCACTTTGTATCTGTATATACAAAACAGTTAAGATAGATATACAGATATTTTCTCTTAATTCAATGAGAAAAATGATTCGTACTCATAGTGTTTGGACAGGATATCATGTCTGCATCTTGTACTATGAATAACCACTACAAAGACAACAATGTTCAATGTATTAATTATTGTAACTGTCCTACTAATCGGTTTTCAAACTGTCTCATTGCTACTTGTTTCTCAATGAAATTAAAAATGAAACGGAAATAGCTAACAAAGTGTATAACATCATAAGGCACTTCATTTATGCCATTCAAAATGATAAGTGAAAGGGTTTATTCATAGGGGGAAAGCTCACAAAGCTTTATTCTAATTTTATCATTTTCTATTCTAGATAGATAGATAGATAGATGATAGATAGTTTAAAATGACAAACATACAAGCAAGGTTCATACAGTACATGAAATGTTAAATGAAAATGTTTAACACTAAGGCAAGAACTCATGTTTTACAACTATAAAAATAAGCATTTTTTAAATAAACATATTTGTAAGTACTGGTAAGAACTAGGAGTGAATTGTAATCATCAGATATTTATGTTCATTTTTTATAAAATACAAGCTTTGTTGGGATACAATTTGGATGTAATAATTCAAAGACTTTCTGCTGATTCAAAAGTTTGTGCAACCACTGCCAACATCTAACTTTAGGTCTTCATCACCATAAAGAGAAGTCCCACACCCTGTACTTCTTCCCACCTAGTCCTAGCAAATACTACTTTATTTTCTGTCTCTAAAGATTTGCCTATTCTGGAGAGTTCATACAGGTGAAATAATATGCTATATGATCTTTCTTTTGACAGCATAATGTTTTAAGGTTCTTCCATGCTTAAGATATACCAGTGCTTCATTGTTTTCTATGGCTAAATAATACTGCAGCATGAGGGTAGACCATGTTTTGTTTATCCACTGACCAGGTGATAAGTATTGGGGTTGTTTCTGTTTTTCAACTATAATAACTAATGCTTCTAGGTGCTGGGGAGATAGCTCAGTAATCTAAGTACCTGCCTAGCAAGCGCAAGGACCTGGATTCAATTCCTGGTATCACATGTGGTGCTGGCCCTGGAATCTCACTTTGTAGCTCAGGTTGGTCTTGAACTTGCAATGATCCTCCTGCCTCAGCATCCTGAGTGCTGGGATTACAGGCTTGGGTCACCATACTTGGTATTATAATTCACATATGATTTTTGGAGTGCAAAAATATTTTTACTTCTCTGAGATAGACATAGGAGTAGAATTGCTGCACTGTGCTACCCACTGAAATCAGGCATGGAGGTACATGACTGTAAATCCAGCACTGGGGAGGCTGAGACAGGAGGATCATTACTAGTCCAAGATGCATAACAAGACCCTGTACCAAATAAATAAAAAAGATTAAAATAATTTTTTTAAAAATAACTAATGCTTGAGTAATTCTCATATTTATTTATTTATTTATTTTGTCTTTTTTAGATAGGGTCTTGCTATGTAATATAGGCTGGCGTTGAGCTCACTTTGTAGCTCAGGCCAGTCTTGAACTTGCAATGATTCTCCTGTCTCAGCTTCCCAAGTGCTACCACAACTGGCTTTATAATTCATACATGATTTTTGGGGTACAAATATATTTTTACTTCTCTGAGTTGGACATAGGAGAAGAATTGCTGAGTTCTATGGTAGTGTTACATTTATTCATATGAGAAACTGTTAGGCTGCAAAGTAGCTACCCCACTTTACACTGTGAGCAGCAGTGCAGAGAGACTCGTGTCCAGTGTTCCCACCCTCAACAAGGCCTTTTTGTTTCCATTGCCATTTCAGTGGGAGTGAAGTGCTACATCCTTGTGAGTTTTGACTTGCATTTCTCTAATGGCTGAGGAGTAGGATCATGTTTTCAGGTGCCTGTTAGCAATCTCCATAGCATTTCTGGAGTGGAGAGATGGCCCCTCAGATCTTTGGTCCGCTGCATTAATTTGGTTAGTTCCTTTTTCTTATTTCATGGAAATAGTGCTTTATATACTTCAGATGCAGGACCATTATCAGACATGTGATTTGTAAATATTTTCTCCCATTCTGTGGAGTATCATGTTTCCTTCTTGATTGTGTCTTGCAGCATGAAGATTTGACAAAGTCCAATTTATTGACATCAATTTCTCTCATTGTAGATATTTATATCATAATTTAATAAATAGTGCAAAACATTTGCAAGGGGATGACTACTGGTGGGGCAGGGGCCAGAAACCTAGAGTATATGTCCTATGTATTACGTCAAAGGTCGTGCTTGAGCCACAAGTGCACTTCTGCTCTCAAGAGGGAACTTTTATTTCATCTATTCATTTAATAAACATGCCCTGGTAACTACCAAATGTTAAGTATTTTGCTGAAACTTGGGCTACAGAGTACAATCCGACAATTCCTGCTTCCAAAGAGCTGACAAGTATGAGCGGAAGATGCTTTGCCCCATTGCTGCTACATTGGCTATCACAATGAGAAGATGTCAGAGTCCTAAGGAAGTGTTCAGATTATGGAGAACACATGTGGCTGGGGGTTTTCCTAAATGCTACTTTGGCTGAAGACATTTTAAACCATGGGGAAAAATAACCACTGAATCAAAAAGAAAACCATAGCCACTGAGTAAACAATATCTAAAAGAATGTTGAAATAGGGGTGGGAGTCCCAAATGCACTGTCTAAATTCCAACAATGCAGGGTGGTTTCTTCCCCTGAAATATATACTCTCTGATCTGTGTATCTGAATTGATATAGATGGGCATATATCATTATACTCCATCATAATGAAAAATATTCAATCCTTCTGAAAAGATTTGTTTATTCTAAACTTAAGTTTACCTCTGGAACCATCTGAATTTTCATACAAACTGGTGAACTTCTTGGGGCTCAGTATTCATGTAGTAAACAACAAACGGACTTTTGCTGTGTATCAGGCACTGTGAGAGATAAATAAACATGTGAGCAAGACAAGTGTGCTCTCTGTCTTATGAGATCACATCTCCTGGAGGAGACAGAGACATAATTGACTATTGCAATCCTGTGTAGAAGGGGAAGTACTGGGTACGTGTGCATGAACATCTACACTGAACTGCAGGTTAATTTTAGATACTGATGAATGTGACATCCAAGCCAGAACCTGAAAAATGAAGAGGACTTGTTCATTTAAGGGCAAGATCTGGCAGAAAGATAGTCTAGGCAGAAAGAAAAAAGCATAGGGGAGACAGACAGACAGACAGACAGACAGACAGACAGAGACAGAGACAGAGACAGAGACAGAGAGACAGAGAGAAGATACAGAGAGAGACAGAGACAGAAAGACAGAGAGACAGAGAGAGGCAGACAGAGAGAGACAGACAGACAGACAGTGAGATCACAAAGTCTTTGTGGACCTGCAGGATTAGGCGTCCAGGTGGAAAAGGGAGGAGAGATGAAGCTGTGGCAGCACAAGATCATCAAATACCTGGTAAGGTATGATGACAAACTTACATGATCAGTTTGCTATTTCAGTTTACCTAGCAACTACTAGACTCTAAGCAGAATGATATCATCATAAAGGAGCAGTATACGAAAGAGAGGTAAATGATAGATTTGAGAGTTTAATAGGCAGAATAAAAAATACAGGGTGATTAATTGGATACAGTGGAAAGGACAGAAAGAGGGCCAAATACAAAGACAGAGATCAAATTGATGTGTATAAGGGGGCCTCCTCTGGCCACTTGGCTCAAAGATATTTGTGATCATGTTCCTGTCCTCAAAGAGCTGTCCATCTAACAGGCAGAACTGCCAGCACCTGAATTTACACCTTTGTGTAAATTTAAAAAGCCGTTCCCTCCAAAGAAGCTTTAGAAGGGGGATTTCAGTTTTCATTTGTCCCTTCAGTTTAGCAGCAGTACTCAGGGCAAAACAAATCAACTCTATTTGGCAGTCATTCATTCTAACGAGGAAGAAAGCCAAGCCATGAAAACTCAGGTTAGGAGAGCTCAGCTCTGTACATGCAGGAAGACAGGGAAGGACTAGGGGATAGAGGTGGAAAGTGAACCTGGCCTGAAGGGTGGGGAAAATTTTTCCCAGGTGGGGATGGGGATGGCAGAGAAGGTGGAACACTTCAGGCAAAAGGATTAATGTGAGCAAAGGGCAGAGACAAGAAAAATTGAAAGCAAATGGGAGGAATAATTGTATTTCATCTGGCAGCATTGGAGACTACAGAAGGGGATCTTTCCAGATGTTCTGCCACTGAAGAAGAAGGCCTCCTTGGACCATGAGAAAAGTTCATCACATTACACACACACACACACACACACACACACACACACACACACACACACAACAATGGTTTGAATGTGTTTTGTTCTTCAAGTGTTTATACATTGCAGGCATGGTCCTCATCGTGGGATAGGGGAGCTGGCTTGTGAAGAGCAGTGCTTGCTGTGAGATCACATGGGGCACTGCCATGAATGAATGAAGGTGTTGTTCAGGAGAGGACTTGGTTAGTCTCCCCAAAACTGTGAATATAAAAGGAACAAGCTTGACCCCTGCCCTCACTCTAACATCCAGTCTTGCTGATGTGATCTCTCCCTTCCACACGCTTCTGCTGTGGTGACATCTTCTCTTGGCCCTAGCCAAAGGTCAACTCCATGCATTCACCTGGACTTTCAGGCTCCAAAACTATGAGCTTAAGTACATTTTATAAATTTACTGAGCTTCATGCATTTTGTTATAGTAACAAAAATACTAACAAATATGCATATTGAATTCAACTCAGTAATTCTCCATTTCTTCTTCTCCATCCTTCCCTTCCAAAGTACTTCCTAGAAAGGTACATACTAAATTCAGAAAATAATAAAAGGTTCAGTTTGATGGATATCCTTAGGATAGACAGGAATAAGAGAAAACTCTAAATATTCCAGGCATGGTATTGGCTAGAAGTTAATAGGTAATAGGAAGACAATGAACTCTAAGTGGTAGAGAAATGTTACTCTGACCTTGGTGTTTTGGTACAATTAGAATGGATTGAAGAAGAACAGAGGAGCAAAAGAAGAAGAAACCAAATCATTTTATTAAATTATATAGACAATTAGAATAAGAAACTATTTCCAAAAATCCGAGTCACCCTATACTGGGAGGAAAAAGCTACTGCCAGAAAGACCTCAGTCAGACCAATGAAGATACTTGTACTCTCATTGAGTATAAACTCATTTGTTAGTTATAGGTATAAAAACCTTTGCTATAGAAGATAGAATAAGGGCACCAAGAGTACCACTATGTGAGTCAGAAAGACTATCTTTCTTCTCAACCATATTTTTCTACTGAAGAGACAAGCAAAAACATATTTTTCAGGGGTAGGCAGAATTGGGGATTGAATTCAGGCGCTGGTGCTTGCCAGGGAAGCACTCAATTTCTGTTTTTGGAAAATCTACTAAGTATCCACTGATTTATATATACTTGCACTAAATCTTCATGAATTTGTCTCCCAGTTTTACAGAAGGAAAATAAGGCAGGCTTAGAGACAAAAAGGACTTTCCTTTGCATCATTCTAGCAAACAAGAGACAGAGCTGGGATTCAAAAATCACTCTGTCTGACCTCAAAGTCTATGCTTACATTACTACAAAATGATAATTCAAAGCCAAATTAATCAAAAGAGTGAGAAAAATTAAAAATAACTGAATCGAGCCTTTTATGTTGTTATTCTCAAAGGCACAATTTTTCTATGCATTTTCAGAACACATCAGAAAAATGAATTCTGCAGGCTGGGGAGATAGGTTGGTGGTCGAAGCATCTGCCTGGCAGGCACAAGGACCCATAATCAATCCCTGGTACCATATGCTGTGCAGGAACAAAAACCGCATGCACACGATGCAGGCCACCAAAACTGGGCACGGTGGTGCATGCCTCTCATGCCAGTGTAGGGAGGCTCAGACAAGAGGATCGATTTGAGTCTGAGCTGTGCAGTAAGACCTTGTACTAAATAAATAAATGAATAAATATTTTTTTAAATTTATTGAAGTACAAATATCAATGAGACAGTTTTAAGATACCTTGACAAGATGGTTTTGATAAATTAATACACTGCAAACTGTTGAAACCATTCTCATAAAGTTTTGGTATCATAGCAGGTGCATACATGATATCATACTTACAGACATTACTATAGCAGATGTCTCTTATCAGTAAATAAAGAGAGTGCAGCTGTTTATATATTATTTTTTATACCTGAATTATATCAAAGATTCAATAATTAATACTTTCTACCTTGTTATTTTCCTAGTGGTTGTCCATAGTACTAGAAGCCGACATAATATCCTGTCCAACCACCATTAGTGCAAATCTTGCCTCTCATAGAATTATGTAGAAGCACGGTGTTATCTATCCCAAATGTGCTGTCCATACACACCCCTCATGATTCTTCCTTTCTATACCCCTTCCTTTGTCTACACCTGTCAAAAGTGGGCACCCCATTGTCATTCAACTAACTTAGGTGCTTGAGCTCGACGACACAATCCAACACAGTCCAGCATTCCACAACAATAGTGAGTTATCTGAAGAAGTTCTCGACCATAGCCATTTACAGCTCAATTTATTATTATGGCCCCGCAGTGTATGCCTCATTTTTATGCTTTTCTGCTGGATGGTTAAGACCTAGATAGAGCAAGACCTATATACCAAAAGATGTAGCTTTTGTTTCTGATGAGGTCAGTGAAGTTCCCTCAGGGTTTATCTTGTAATCCTGCACCTTAATCTGTAGATCCTTTGTCTGTGTCATCCATTTGGATGAGTCATGGCCAATGCGTGACCAGTCTAGAGCCTGGGAGAAAGTCTTCTCCCCATGTGACTCTCCCCAGGCACACTATAGAACTTCAATCTCTTTCCTCTGTGGCTCCATAATCTCCATGTTCAGAAAATTTGGAGCTCAACTGAGTTTCATGATGTTACAGTATAGGTTCATCTATGTCCTGAGTCTTCACTGACCTTGAAAGGCTAGGGCCAAAATGTTGGCTGGCCTTGTGGCTCTTCTATTTCTCCAATTTTGATCTGAGAACTTAGGTTGTTAACCATCCAGAAGAAAAGATGATTAGTATCCTGCAGCATATGCTATTTACTTTTCCTTCTCTGACTCAATTGTTTTTAGTTGTTGTATATTTCCAATTGTATTTCTTCCTTTCGCTTCTTATACTAGGGAGACTATATGATATTTACACATGTGTGTCTGGTTTATTTCACTTATGAGTATATGTTCAAGTGATATCCACTTCAGCATAAATGCTTCAAGCTTATCATTTTTTTTCCATTTATTTTTATTTTATTGAAATACAAATGTCAATCAGACAGTTTCAAAACACCATAACCATACAGAGTCGATGAAATAATACATTGCAAACTGTTTTCATACTGTTTTGGTATTGTACAAGGTGCATACATCATATTATATTTACAGGTATTTATGTAGCTGAATTATATCACAGATTCAATAATTATTTACCTAGTGGATGACCATAGCACTAAAAGCCGACATAATATCCTGTCCCACCACCAATAGTGCAGATCTTGCCTCTCATAGAATTCTGTAGAAGCACAGCGTTATCTAACCCAACTGTACTGTCTATACACACACAGGATGATTTTTTCTTTCTACAACCCTTCCTTTGTCTACACCTGTCAAAAGTGGGCACTCCGTTGACATTCAACTACCTTAGGTGCTTGAACTCGACACCACAATCCAACACAGTCCCGCATTCTGCAACCATAGGGAGTTATTCAAAGA
>PVKA01019713.1:0-41564 GCA_004027165.1 Ctenomys sociabilis
GAGGAAAAGGAGGGAGAGAGGAATAGAACAAGGGAGGGAGGGAACAAGAAGGCGGGCTCCATTTAGAAGAAACCAGTCCTAATATTCCTGTGGGTGAAGAGCGCAGAGACTGGTGGGGCGTCAGCTTGGATCCCTGGATCCCTAAGATTAGGATGTTGATCAGCCCAGGGCAAGATCTAACCAACTAAAAGCATGGGCGAGGCTCGGAAAGTTTTCGGGTCCCACCTCTCTCAAAGGAAGCCCCATTCGAGCCCCCTAGAGGCCTGCCCTCGCCTTCCTCCTTCCTCCGGGTCTGAGGCCCCCATCCCTGCGCCCAGGGGGGTCTCTGCCTGTGGAGGAGGCACAAAGCCGTTGCAAAGACGCGGGCTCCCTGGGAGGGCTTCTAGCTGGGGTGATTTCTAGCTCCTTTCCAGATTCCCACAGAAAAGTAGGTAAGGCCTGCCTTATAGCTGGAAGGCCGGAAGATGGAAAGAACGTGGAGAAATTTCCTCAGTGTGCAGCACAGACCTGGGCAGCAGAAGGGAAGCAGATCTGGCTGGAGGCTAGCGCAGAAACAGACGTTGCGCAACTTCCTTCCCCAAAGTCTGCCTTGCGCCAGACCACAAAGCCGCGCTCGCACCATCTATGCACGCCCTGGGTTTATATTCTCATATCCCTTCTATCTCCAGCAGCCTCTGCTTGACCGCGAATCAGCCTGGTCAGAAATGCAAGCCCTAAGTGCTTTTCAGAAAACATTCACTCGTCCCAGGCACTTCATGACTGTAGGTGCCTTAGCTCGGTGGTGCTCCACTGGAACAAAATTGCCCCTCAGGGGACCTTTGGCATATTTGGAGACATTTTTAGTGGTCACAGCTGGAGTGAGAATATTACTTGCAGCTAGTGGGAGCGCTAGGGTGCCACGACGGCCCTCCCACAGTGAGGAATTATCTGGTCCAAAATATTAATGACATTGTCTCTGAGACACTCGGCCTGAGCTAACGGTATGCAAGGGTCATGAATAGGGCTGGCAACACTGCATGGTGAATGGGGGTCTCCACCTTGGGGACTTCCCTCTTTCCTCTTCCATTTTCTTCTGTTTTACCTCTCCAAAGCAGAACAACCTCTTGCCTGTGTCCTGGCCTGCAATTAAGCAGCAGCCTTTCATAATAAAAGTATAGCTAGAAAGTCTTCTCCACATTACTAAGTAGCTCACCCAGGTATTTCTTCCATGTAACTTGTACTCCTTAAGAGGAGTTCTGGTGAATATGGTTTCCTCTTCAATCTTACACACACGTGGATGAGCTCTACCTCATAAACAGAAAGGGCTTACTTAGACTCTGACTTAGTTTGTTTTCTGCTGCTATAACAACATAATTGGCACTGGGTTACTGCATAAAGAAAAGAGACTTGTTTAGTGTAAGCCTTGAGCTTTAAAGGTGTAGTACAAGCATCTGCTCTGCTCTGGCGAGGCTCTCTGCCTACTAACAGGGCAGATGAACGTGTGTGAGAAAGGGAGATTAGGAGAGGTTACAGGAAGCCAGGTGGATTCAGGTGAGGGCTTGCTCATTTTGTAACAACTCACCGAGGTCTTGAAAGAACCACATCCCACCTGAGGGCAGCCCTCCGATGACCTGGCCACTCCCACTTAGCCAGCCTCTGCAAGGTTTCATGGGCTCCATCCCTGCAATGGAGCCCAAGCTTCCAAACATTTGGGGTAAATAAATACTCAGAGCATATCCAAACCATAAAGCAGTATCTGACAAGTTTTCTAGAGCAGCGAGTACATGTGACATGGTGAGGGGCGGCTCATGAGGAAAAAGCACTGCCACTCCACCCACACTGTCGTATCTATGGGGAGAAAGTATTTCCATCTCCGTCACTTGGAAGGGACAGCTGAGCCGGCTGAGTCAGAGGCCCGGGAGGCAGCTTGTGTGCAGGAGTGGTGCAGTAGGCAGCGTGTGCTTCCCGGGCAGACATGAACAGGGATCCCTGGAATGCAGGCAAAGCCTCTGCCCAGAGGCCCAAGGTGCTGCCTCTCTCTCTCCCACCTCTACTCTTTCACTACCCTACTGTCTGCTGAGGCTGTGGACCCCTGACCCAGCAGAGTGAAACCAGAGCAAATCTCTTTATTGGTATGAAAAATTACTCAAATAGGTGGTTATCATGTTGAAAGATGGCACCTCAGCTCTCAAACGTGGAGGGAAAGCATTCACAGGTCTCCTCTCAGACAGAAAGGATCTGACCTGCAAGATGCTGCAGAAGGGGAGAGACACTGGCCCAAAGATACACAATTATAGTTGAACAGGTCAAGCACCTTTAAGAGTTCAAGTGACCATAGTGAACTGCTGTGTCTTATATTCTGAAAACATGCTAAGACAATGAAAGCTTGTTCTTATTATACTGAAAGTTTGTGCTTACTCCAAGAATGATAGCTATCAGAGGAAACTCTTACATTATGTGCACGCTCCTCTGAACTTTGTAGATGGAGCAATCAAGAAACACAATGAGTCAATATTCAAATTTTTAAAGCTTACCACAGCTGAAGACCCATTGCTGTCAATCACCCTGCTAACACTCCCCGTCCCTGGAAATACACCTGTCCCATCATGCTTGGTGGTGCCGAAGCTGTTCTACACATCCTCTGTTGTGGGTATTTGTAATTGCTCTGCTGAGAATGCTTTGATAATCTGGATCAATCCACATTTACCATTCTGGTTCATCTTAACTGTAGGGAAGAGCCAGAGTGGCAGGTCTGATGAATGAAGTGACGGAGGGCAAACCACCCTGCACTTACGCACCTGCCTATTGGGGTACGCTCAGCAGCTGCGCTCACTACATTTCTTCTGTTCTATCTGGAAAAGACACTCATGAAAGAGGACCTTCAGAGCTGCTCCCAAAGAGGCAAGAACGGAGGGATAAGTGTGTTTCAAGCGTGTGTTTGTGTGTGTGTGTGTGTGTGTGTGCGTGTGTGTGTGTGTTTGCCTTGAGGGCCTTTAATAGCAATATTTTTTTTTACTGTAATAACATTTTACACATTCACCATATACACTGACCACTCCTTCTACCTCAAGACATCGTGTTGAATATAAAATGCACACAATTTTATGTCAATTAAAAATAAGTTTGGGAAAGTAAAAGTAGAGGAGAGGCCTGTCTAAGGAGTGGAGAGAATAATTCCCCACAAAATAAACTCAGAACAAAGACGTTCTTATTTGTGTTCTCAGCAAGATATCCAAGGGCCATGGCCGGCGGGAGGAGTCCAGGCAGCCTTGAGGCAGCGCATCTGAGCACGGGAACCATCCGCAGAGGGCAAGCGTGATTGCCAAACTGCAAACCCCATCAGGGGCTCCGGATACCACAGAAATGTAAATCAGAGATGGAGAGCATGAAGTTGAGAAATTCTCCCAGACCCCAGAAGGAAAATAAAAAGATTATGGCGTCAGTGTAATAACAAGAAATATTATTGCAAAAACAGTTTGAGGAATAGAAGGTGAAATGAAAGCAAAAAGGTTAGGAAGAGCGGCTCTGCATGGCTGGAGTTTTGTTTGTGAAGGGGGTGGGGGGAGGCTTTTCCTAGAAAGAGTGAATTCAGACTTTACCAGGCAGCAAGTACCTGCATTCTGAGAACAGGTGGAGATGAAGCTTATTAGAAGCTGAACCGCGCTGGGCCTGCCCCCTCAAGCCAAAGGTCTGGGCAGCAGTGTGAGCCTGTGACTGAGAGCTTGCGCCCTTTCCTTCATCTGCAGCGAGCCATTGCTGCGAGAGGTGCAGCTACTGCAGTTCATCAAAGAACTCTTTTCCTTGCCCGCATACATTGAGCGTACCTACGTAACACGCTCTCCCCACGTAAGAGACCGGTGTGTTCACCCCCTGAGCACAGCAGAGTCGGTGGAGGCGCTCTGATTTTCGTGTGGCCAAGACTGTGGGATTAGTTCTGCTCTGGGCCTGGGTACAGGAAAGATGCTCCTTGGCTGCTGGCCCCACACTGGGCTGAGAAGTGACGTCGTCATCACGTTTTTCCACCTCTTCAGGGTCCTTGCGCTCCGTCAGCTTTAAATGCAGTCTCCGTACCAGCGCTGTTGCTGCATCTTCCTACCTGTTCCTACTAGTTGCAGCCTGGCTGTGCTCTCGGCACTCTCCCCATGTCTGCTTGCTCTGGGACTCAGTACAAGGCCCTGTGGGGTGGGCATCAACTGTGGCATTAGGAAGGGCTATTTCTGCCTTATTTTGTAGGGAAAAGGCATTTCTAATTCAAACATGAGATGAAAATATGACTCCAGGAGGCAGAAAAGCCTCGAACACCTTCCCAGCTGTTCTGGCTCCTGGGTCATCCCCTGAGTAACCTCATTCCTGTGCTCCTGTGGGCCCAGAAGCGTGGCTTGGTGCTGTGCAGTCATTTGTCACCAGCCCCAGAGATGACCTCAGGGTGAGGGAGGTGACTCTCATGGAGAGCTCTGGTTCTCCATCTGACACACACACACTTGGGAGCCAGCTGGGAGGGATTAAGCGGAAGACTGCAGAGCATTATAGGGGTGGGGAGCCCACTTCACTGCCACTTTCGCACATGCAAGGAATCCCTGCAGCTTTGAAGTCCTGCATGGGAACTGAGAGGACTTGGGAGCACAGATAATGCTGAACTGACTTCAGGAGATAAATCCTAAGGAGGAGATTATGAAGAGGGAGTGGAACTTTTTCTTTTAATTGTTTATGTACTATGTATATCTTCTACCAGGCCCAGATTTCACTTTGCTGTATTTTTAAGGTAGATAAAAAAAACAACAACAACAACAAAAAAAACAGACTGGGATTGCTGGCCAGGAACACAAAGGTGTGAGGGTGTGAGGCTCTGTCTAGCAGTCGGGGCTTCTACATGTTGAGGATGCCTGAATGGACCAAAGATTGGTGGGACGGGCACAGCAACCAGGAAGGTATGTAGGAATTGGGAGGGCAGAGCCTGGGGGCTGGGAGGAGTCCTGGCCTGGAGAGAGTGAATAGGTGTCAGATGGTCATTATTCCAGGGAATTCTGTCCCCATGCCCTTGGCAATTCATGCCCCTCAGTAACTCTGGGTCTGGCTGTGTGATTCGCTTTGACCAATGGGATGCCAACAACACGATATTATTTATTTATTTTTTATGTTTTTTTGGTGGAACCAGGGATTGAACTTGGGTCCTTGCGTTTGCCAGGGAAGCGCTTATTCCCCGGCCCCAACATGCTATTAGAAGCAGTTTGTGAACTGTGAACTGGATCGTAGTCTTTTGGAGTGTTAACTCCGTGTGCAGAAACACATGACCCCACTGATAGCCAATGGCAGCCTCCAGATGTGTGTGAGGCTCTAGGATTCCTCCACCCAGGCCATCAAGCTGCTGGACAGATGGCTTCCACAGCACGCGTGCCACACAACCAATAGAAGTGCTGCTAGCTAAGCCAAGCCCAGTCTTCTGCCCACAGAACCCTGAGCAAACAGTAGCTGTCACTTTAAACCACTGAAGCTTTGGTGTGGTTTTATTCTGGCAATAAAAGTAGTTCACGTCTTCAAATGCCTCCCTTTATGTTTGCAGCTAGCATCTTGCCCTACACATAGTATATGGTCAGGAAATGAATTTCCCATAGTTTTTTTTTTTGAGGAGGTACAGAATCAAATGCAGACCAGTGTAGAATAGCTAGATGGTGCCACAATTTGGGGTTCATCATTTCATCTCCCATTCATTCTAGTTTGTCTCTGCTTTAGAGTTTTCATCTTACAGAATCACGTTTAGGTAAATAATGGATGTTAAAGAGTTTCAATTTCCTCCATTTGCATCAGGTGATTTTCAGCATGCAAATGAGACATGTTTTCTGGTTCTCAATCTACATTTCTCTCTCCAGCCAGGTGGCAGGACAGCTGGAGGGAGAAGTCTGCTGCCAGCTGAGCCATTGTATGCTGGACTGAGGTCCCTCCTTGGGGACCTTCCTGCTGAGCAGCACCACCCACCAAGCATGACTGATAAGAGGAGTGGCAGATGCTGTCCCTAGATACCACCAACAAGGTGCACATGTTTGCCTCCCATCTCCCGCTTCCATGGGGCATCTCGTGGGGGATATAGGGCTTTGCAATTCCAAGGTATTTTCTTTGGTGACTCTCAGAGCAGTTCGCCTTTTGGCCCACGGTTTGCGAGTTACAGTCAATTATGTAAATAATCTGTTAATGATTACTGTGACAGATAAGTATAATTTGAAAATGAAACAAACAGTCCCTGTATTAACTAGGGACCTTTCTCTCAGAATGATTTGTTTAATGAGTCATATCATTTTTATCTCTGCTCCAGGGAAAGGTCAACCTGGCTGCATTTCAGTTACCAGTTTTCTCAAAAATAGCTGTCTTGTTTGCACCCAAGAAATGCTGCGCATACGCAGAATTGTCTGGCCGCTGAGGAAGGCAAGTTTCTTCTCTCCCACAGCCCAGCCAGCAGAGGAATGTGGGGCAGTCGTCAGAGGTAGTGTAGTATATTTCACAGGTGCTGTTTCCAAAACTCCTTCAGCAGCTGCTACTAGCTCAAGGTCAGATCTCCAGGATAAGCTGCTCTACTAGGGTACCACTGCCTGCCATCCCAGATGCGGTACTTTTCCTTGGGGGCATCCTAGGGCAGCCATCTGGGGGTATGCTGTTGGGTATCTTGTGGCTTTCTAGGAGCGCATGGGGCTTTGTAATGAATGGATATCAAAGACATGACCTTACAGGCCCTGGATGTAAAATCTCCTCAGTGATGTGCTACACCCAACTTTGGCTGTCATCAGTTTTCCATCAAAGAAGCAACTCCTATTGCTCAATGATGAGTGATCCAGTAAGCTAGCAAGGAAGCATTCAATGAAATCTCTGGTCAAGAATACAAATGTTCTACATAGAAAAAAGAAAGTCAAGAGAAAAAGATGAATGTCCGCAAGATAGCTCAGGGGATTAAAGCGCCTGCTTAGGCAGATGCTGGGACCAAGGTTCAATCCCCATGTGCTGTGCGCACTGAGATGGTGATTGAGATTGGATTGAGCATGGTGGTGCATGCCTGTAATCCCAGCACTTGGGAGGCTGAAAACAGAAGGATCACTATGAGTCCGATCCTGTGTACTAAGACCCTGTAGATCCTGTACTAAATACATAAATAAAAAAAAATTTTTTTAAAGTAAAGGGTACATGGAAAGAGTGCTAAATGACCACAAGAAGAAACAAAGAGACTCAACAACATTGCAAAGGAATAATGGGCAAGGAGAGATCCAAAAGTTTTTTCAACACAGTACTTTTACTCTAAAATTCAATCCAGGGGGAAAAACATGTTCAGCCCTGAACTCTGAGTAGGTTCCTTCCATGCAGTGGCTCAGAGGTGGCAAGAGCTATTAGAGGGTTGAGTAAATGTGGACATTATGGAGGCTGGCGCACCCTGGCTGGGGAGGAGGGGCGGACAAGCACAGAAGGGATGGAAGCAGAGCCCCTGCAGGACCAGACTGGACCCGGGGGTGACACTGCAACTTTCAACCTTCACCCTCTGAACTGAAGTTGTTACCCTCTGACATTTGGGTTCCCCCTCCCCGTACTCATGTGGGTTAAAAGAGCTTTGTTATTCAGTTACATCCTCAGCCTTTTTTACTTAATAAAAAAAATTCAAGACAGGTTCTTGCTAAGCGGTCTACCCTGACACTTCAGATTTGGAATCCTCTGCCTCAGCTTCCTGATGTGCTGGCATGTACCACCATGTGGGGCCTATTCCTGGCTTCTGTCTCTCTCCCAGTTCTTTCCATTCTCTGAGAATATCTTTCCCTGCCTCTCTTCCATGGGGCCTCCTAGCTTCTGAGCAATTTCTCTTTCCCTGAACTTCCATAGCACTGTGCTCCCAATTCAGTAAAAACACATCATTGATGTGAAGTCTCACCTTACCTCTTACCTACTGGTTCAGTTAGAGACCAATATCTTGATTCTTTTTTAAATCACTACATGCCAAGGCAGTCAATAATGACTTATGGAAGCCAGGTGTGGTGGCCCACACCTGCAATCCCAGCACTTGAGAGGCTGAGGCAGGAGGACTCTCTTGAGTTCAAGGTCGTTCTATGCTACATAGTGAGTTCAAAGACAGCCTGAACTACACAGCAAGAGTCTGCCTCAAAAAGACAAAAACCAAAACAAACAAACATTACAAATTTATGGATTGTGTGGAAAAGAGAAGAGGTTATTTTTTTACTAATGAGAAATATCAGCATTCTGCAAAAGTATGAAACTATAACTGCATGAGCACTAGACAGGGAACATGAAGCTTGTATTGTCAGTACACTAGAGTCAGATGCAGAATAGCAGGAGATCTAAGTATGAGCTGGAGACCCAGAGAGTCCAGCCAAAGGAGTGAACCCCACAGCAGCGGCCTGCAGGAGTCCAGCTGGAGGCCTGGAGCCCACAGCAATGCCTTGTGCCAGTCTATATCAAGGATCTGTGCCAGGAAGGTCCAAGGGCCAGTGGTGAAAGCTGGAGAGTCTGCGATGGTCTGGTGAAGGGTCTGTGCTGGAAGGCAGTGGAGCTGGGAAGCGACATTCAAGATGAAGATCGGAGCTGCCCAAGGGAACACATGCCATTGCCTGTAATGGGAGGATCCAAGCTCCTCCTCCAATGGGAACAGACAAGTTCATATCAGAAGACCAGCTCCGGCAAGCTTCTCTAGGAAAATCAACAATACACAACCTCCCCCTCCTGCTCTCCTATTGGGCTGTTAACAGTTGTCCACAGGTGAGCCTTCCACACCAGCACTAGGCTGATGCAGCTCAGTATTGTGTTCACATTTGGGGGCCATAATTTAAGAGCGGCATATTCAGTGTGTTCAAGCCACTTCACAGACAGAGTTGGATAAATGGGACTACGTGGACTAGAGAAGAGATTTCAGAAGAGAAGGGAAGATGCAGACAAGTTATCCTTACAAATTCCAAAAGATGTTATATGGAAGAGGTATTTGAGGTATTCTGCACCCCTTGTGGGGGCAGAAGTGATGATTCTGGAGGAGATTGGTGGGAACATTTTTCTCTCAATCTAAGGAAGGGCTGTTGGACAAGTAGGGTTGTCTAACTTGAAAACAGCTGTCTGAGTTCAAACATGAATGTTGGTGGGGTTCTGGGAGAGTTGAGAGCAGTGGGCTCAGGCCAATCCGGTACAGATATGGGCTGATCTGGCTGACTTATAGAAGCCTCTCAGAGGCTTAAATAGATGAGGCTCATTAAGAAGTCGCCCTGAAGGGCCAGAGAAATGGCTCAGTGGAATAAGTGCTTCCCTGGGAAGCACAGAGGACTGAGCTCAATTCCCGGTTCACTTCACGTACAGACTGTGTGTGCAGAGGGACTCAGGCAAAGAGCATTTAAGTCCTTCGGCTGAGTAGCACAGAGAAGCAGGATGGGAGCAGGGGCTCCTGGGAAGGTCTCCGCGTGGCGGTGGGTAACGTGTGGGGTTTGGAGTTCTGGCTCTTATTTCTATCCCTTGCTAGCAAGCCGATCCCTTCTCAGTGGGGCAGTGCCGCATTATTAGCTGCCCCGGTAGATTCATGAGCTCAGGGGCGCTCTGAGAGGAGTATTTGGGGAAGATTCATTTAATATGCAGGCTAAATGGAGGTCAAAAGACAGCTGGGAAGAGCGGCTGAACGGCCGCTCCAGGAACTGTCTCCAAGGGTGTCATTCAACTTTAATGTTGTTTGCTCAGAGTTCTATGTCGAAGTGTCAGGAAACACCAAATTTGTGCCTCTATGTGACACCTTCGCTTCTAGAGCGAAGTCAGTTCTCTTCCTCCTCGCCTCCTTTTCTCCTTCCTCTTTCTCTTTTGCCTTTTCTTCTCCTCCCTCTGTGTCTCTTGCTAGTTTTTGCTTATGCGGGCAAACGCGTGTGTGTGAGCATTCATGTATGTGTGTGCAAGCGCGCATGTGTGGGTGTGTAAACAGGATCTCCCTGTGCAGCCCTGGCTGGCCTGGAACTCACGAGCCCCTGCCTTGCGCCTTCCACGTGGCTGAGATTGTAGACCTACACCACCACACTAGACTCTTCTATCCATGTGAATAATTTTAAACACACACACACACACACACACACACACACACCAATTATTTATTTATTTTTTGTATTTTAGGGAAGGGTCTAACAGAGTGTTCAGGGTCTCACTCGTAGATTGGACTCTTAGTGATGCGTCTGTTTACAGCCTCCCAAGAGCCAGGATTCAGGCGCGCACCACCTCTCCTCATCTCAGTTGCCCTCTCAGAGCCCCCTGGGGGTGGGGCCGGCCCGACAGGCCCAGAGCGAACCCTCTGGCCGCTGCACCAGTTTACAGGCCCCTTAATCCATGGAATTATTTGGCCGGACCTTACAATCATTTAAAACAGTGTATCTGTAACCTAAATCTGGCAAATACTTGTTTCCTGTCCTTTTGTGAGGACAGTTGAAATAATAGCTCACTTAGCAGAGAATTTCTCTGCTACTGTGTCCTGAAAAATGTTCAGTCCTAGTCTCCAAATATTGAGACATACACCAGAATGTTCATATGACGTTTTTTTTTTTTTTTTTT
The DNA here is from genome assembly GCA_004027165.1 of Ctenomys sociabilis. Lineage (NCBI taxonomy): Eukaryota > Metazoa > Chordata > Mammalia > Rodentia > Ctenomyidae > Ctenomys > Ctenomys sociabilis. The sequence goes on from PVKA01019713.1 coordinate 10,531, forward strand.
TTTTTTTTTTCCCGGTAGACCTGGCTGGCCACAAAGTTGAGAAGCTGGCCTTGTCCTCAAGTCTTTTTTGGGAGGGCACTCTGCTTCATGGTAGTGTCATTGAGTATGCTGTAGATGAGTTCTTGCCCCAACCATTTTCCCTGTTTCTTAAAATAAAATGTTTTCCACAGAGAAGCTGAATGCCCGGGGCTGCTCATGGGAGGCAGTGACTCCTCTCTAGGTCACTGGTTTGCAGTAGGACACAGATGGAGTGGGAAGAAAAGTCATGTTGGACCGCCTTTTAGTAATGGGATTGCCAGGGGCCGTGGGAGAGTTGAGAGGGTAGGGAGAACCCTTTAGTAGCTTTAAACTGAAAGGTTTGGTAAATTATAGAGATGCTAACCAGAGAACCACTAGTGGTAGATCGGTGGTTGAATGGTTCTCTGAGTAGCCAACTGTGATGCTATAGGACCAGACTTATACTACTCAATGGCTAAGAAGGGAGGCGTGGGAACCTACAGCCTAGACAGAGGTTAGGGGGTGAGAAAACACACAGTAGACAGAAGATGGTGACCGGGGGGTAGCCACCCCTTGATCAGTTCCCTGAGAATGGGTCATGGTCACTCCAGCGCCTCACACCTACCTTGCTTCTTTCTTCCTTCATTTCTTTTCTCACCTAGTGACTGGATAGAAAATAAGTGTTGGAGAAGCACCGCTAGGAGGCGAGCTTCCATCAGTGGGGGTGGGGCTGAGGATGGGGTACCTTTGAGATCAGTTTAGTTTCTTACCTGCATTGGGCTCTGGGCTAAGACAGCGTGGGACCTGTGGGTGCACACACCCTCATTGTGCAGGCTCGGCATGCCCTCTTCCTGCTCATTGCTAACTTGTGGTCCGTGACTCATGCTGGCCTGGGGTCATTTTGATTATTAGTCTACAATGAAATAACCACAGAAATTGAGAGAAAATGTTGAAAAACTTGCAAAACTATTTGCTGTGGTTGTGTCATCAAGCTCATTCCCATTGTATTTTACCAAGGCATTAATCCCCAGTAGATTAGCACTTTTCACAAAGGTCCTTCTCTACAGAGGGTTCTGGAAAGCACTGTATTCCAGTAGTTCATCCACAGAGTGTTTACTTAGAACACTAGTAAGTGAAAGTGTCGATGTGCAAGTGTCAGCTCTAGGAAGAAAACCCTGCAAGGAGCTAACAATCCAAGCTTCGCCAGTGTCTGCTAACAGCCTGAGGATTTAGGGACAGTTGTTTAATCCTTCCTGGTGCCAAGACAGAATCGGGAAGAACAGATGTCACATCTTGATCATCTTTCATTTTCCCAAAGTCCCTGGAACAGTGCTGAGAATAGACACATTGCAATCACTCTGAGAGTGAAGTTGTTCATCTGCACTGTGGTAAAGAACAACGAGGAGAGAATTTTAGAGCAGTATTGATCCAAGCAACAGGTGGTTGCTGGCCCTTCTGCTCCTTTGTTCTTTCTCTGTGCATCTGGAAGATAAACTGCTGGGGTCACAAACACAGACTGGAGATGCTCTATTTCTGATTTAAAAAGAACTTAAATAATTAAGGAATTGTCACAGGAAGCCAAATTATTCATAGAGAAATTGTGTGTTTTTGATTCCCTGTTAATTATTTCTTTTTTCCCTGGTTCTGGAGATTGAACTCAGGACCCTGCGCTTGCCAGGCAGATGCTTATTGTACTGAGCTATCTCCCCAGCCCTTGCCATTTATTATTTCTTAAAATTTATTTTTGGGGTGTTTGAAGGTCAGGAATGGCAAGTAAACATATGCCTTCGGTGCCAACAAATGGCTCATGAGTGATTTCATTGTGTCATTGGGTAGCGCAGTAGCACCCACAGGTCTCTATAGGAAGCAGCGCCTGTGAGACCCTCAAGTGGCCCAAGCAAGTAGTCACCCTTCTTCTTTATCTCTTACTTGACAGCAAGGTCTGAGATACAGGAAGTGTGAGTAGCCTCTTGGGTAATAGATTATAACCCTTTCCAAGGATGTACAATGCAAACATTGTGCTGAAATTTGACATCACAAAGTCTCACCACTAAATGAACTTGATCACAAAGGAAAACATCAACAAAGTGACATTGATTCTTATTAAATACAGGGCCAAATACCCATGTCAGCACTAGCACAAATCTAAACCTGAGAAAAGAGAGACAGGGAAAGAGAAACAGAGGCAGAGAGAGAGACAGGCAGACAAACAGATGACAGGGAGAAAGAGAGAGAGAGAGAGACAGAGAAGGAAAGAGAGAGAGACAGAGACAGAGAGCTTATTTTGGAGAGTAACAGCTGAGGGCTATGAACTTAGTGCACACTGAAAGTTCAAAACAAGTTTAATAACCACTTAACTTTTCTAGGCCCATTTTTATTTAGTATAAATGTGGTGTAACATGCAGAGCTCTTCTAATCTTCAAGGGCCCATGTCTTGAATTTTTCTAAGTTTCTTGGCTTTGATATTATTGACCTTTTGGCATGGGTGACTTTGTAGTTCGGCTGTCTTGTGCCCTGTGGAATGCTTAGTAGAATCCTTGATCTCTGTCCATTCCATGCAGGCAGCATGCTCCCAACTGTGCCAACTGAAAATGTCTCCAGACAACCCCACGTGTCCCCTGGACAGCAGCATAATTTCGGGTTGAGAACCACTGCTGCAGTGGAGTGGTTACTTACAGTTGTGGTCGTGTTTAAAACTTGAAGTTTGATGAAAATATGCTTAACGTTATGTAAGCTAAATCACCCATGAGCTCTCCTCCATTGAACTGGCTATACTGTAAAAAATGCCAGCTCAAGGGCTGGTGAGAGTGCACAGAAGCTGGAAATCCTGTGGACCATTTCTGGAGGGAAGACAAAATACAATCACTGAGAATTGCTTGGCAATTTTTAGATGAAATTAAACATATATTTGTTATACTGTATGAGTCAGCAATTATATAGTCAGAAGTAGAACTCGGTCTACCCACCTACACCGGTGAAATGAAATCACAGGTTCACATAAAAACCTGGGTGTTGATACTTATGGCAACTTTGTAATAGCCAAAAAAGTTGTGATGGTTTGTGTCTGGTTGTCCCGCCAAAGCCTCACACAGTCATGGGATGTCTTTGGAGCTTGTGATTGATTATTGTGGGTGTGAGTGCTGCGCCCACCCTGGGGTGGGTGATCTGCATTACAATGCATGGAGCAGAAAGAGGCTGGCGGCTGCAGGCACTGCTCCCCCACCTTTGCTTTGCTCTTTGCCTCCACCGCCAGGAAAGGCTGCTCTATGCCAGGGAATATGGACTGAAACTCCACTACCTATGAGCTAAACAATCCTTCCTTCCTTCATTGTAGCTGTCTGGTTTTTGTCCCAGCAATAAGAGAAGAAAGTAGCTGAGACAGAAGTGGAATACTGTGGATATTCTTCAACTCCTGCATGGATAAGCAATACAGGAATACACCTATATAGTGGGATTCTACTCAGTAGCAAAATGTAATGATTTATAATACAAGTAACAAGATCAACAAATCTTAAGTGCATTATGCTAAGTGGAAAGAACTATTTAAAAACCACAGGAAGTATGAGCCCATTTGTATGACACGTGAGAAAGGGGAAACTGCATGGACTATAAGTGAACCTGACATTGCCACACACTAGAAACAGAGGGAAGGAGCTGCCTACAGAGATCACTCTCTGTAGAGTGATGAGGCTCCCTCCGATGCTTTGATTATAGTTGCAGTTATGTGACAGTGTTCATTTGTCAAAACTTCCTCGATGTTGCGCTAAAAAGGGCGACTTTTCCTGTCTTATATTCCTTCCTATACCTAGAGTGATATCCCCTATTCCTGTATGTATGCATTTTAAAACACACACACACACACACACACACACACACACACACACACACACGCAGCAGCATTACCAGAATAAGTAAGAATCAGTGATCTATGTAAATGTGTTTCTTGCTTTTTTGCAGAGTTATAAACACAGTGCTGTGGGCAACGTGGGGAGAAGACTAAAGGTAAATTTTGTTTCCTTGACCAATCCCTAGATGTTGCTGTCCAGCTTGAAGGGTGGATCTTTTGTCTGCATTGAGCTTTTAAAAGGCCACACTGGAGGGATGGCAAGATGGAGAAATTTAAGCAGATGAGAGATCAAGAATTTTAATTGCTAATAGCAGCTTGCTCATCTGGAGAGAAGAGAGTGTTAAGGACTTCCCTGGGACATCCTTGGGGCTGGGGTTACAGCTCCCTCGAGGGAATGTATTTTAACATCTATCGCCACCGAGCTGCCAAGAAAAATGATATTAGGTGTGAGACTACAAACTTCTCCCAGAGGGCTTCACACAGACTTCATCAAGGTGGAGGGAACCATCTGGAACTGAAACAAGAGTGAGCTGGTAGGCAGGGGAAGGACTGAGGGAGGTGGGGTCACCGAAGGATGGTGGCCTCTGGCCCCTCTTGTGGTAAATGCTTCCCCTTATTCTTGCTGTTTTTTGTTCAAATTTTTTATAAGACAAAAGTGAAAAAAAAAACACAAGTAAAAAAATTATAATAAGAGAAAAAATGATGAAAGGTAACATTTGAAAAGAAATTTGCAAGGCAGTAAAAAAATGAAAATTTGGTCAGGGTCAAGAGGAGAATTTTCTGTTGATTTAGAATGTCCAGAAAATGCCAATGAATGACCCAGGCTGTTGAAGCAAAAGGTTCATGAAGAGTCTTCTTGGGAGAAACATTGAGGACTAAGTACAGTGTCTGCCGAGCCCTAGAAGAGGGCTTATCAGAGGGGCTCGCAGGGCCTCTGTGCTTCAGCCTCCATCTCTCTGCAAGTAGGCACCAGGGGACTTCTAGCGAGATTTCCTTTAGTGCTCTACCCTAGCCTTAAGACCAACCCAAGGTTTTTTTAAAGAAAATTTTTATTTTTTATTTATTTATTTGATACAGGGTCTCACTACACAGCTTGGATTTGTAGTGATCCTCCTGTCTTGGCCTCCTTAGTGCTGGGATTATAGATGTGCACCACCACACCTGGTTTTGGATCGAACTTAGGACCTTGTACTTGCCAAGCAGACCTTTAGACCACCAAGCTATCTTCACAGCCCCAATCAAACCAAATTTAAGCAAACCTCACTCTCTCTTTGTCTCTTTCCCCCCTTCAAATCTAAGTAAAGGTAGCTGCAGCTCACCAGTACTATCCATATTTAAATATTCTCCATATCTTCAATAATCTGTGTCTGGTTTTTGTTGACATCCACTGAAATACTCATTGCCTTTGTCAGAAGCTAGAGGGCAAAACGAGAAGTGCACCACAGAAGGAGTTGGGAATGTCACCTAGGAGGCAAGTTTGGAGTCAGCCCCCAAAGCGTTCATCTCACTTGCGTTCTCTCTAGGGTGCTTCCTCAGAGATCAAGTTCATCAAAACTCAGGGTTCTTCCTTCCCCAAAAGCGGATGACAGACTCACACTGTTTACTCAGAGGCAAAATGGGGAAGTCCCTCTTGGAGTTCCAGCATCTTCCAAAGTTGAAAGTGGCAAAGTGACACATCGGAGTTCAGGCTCACAGATCCATATTTACACGTGACTGGTCACTAACAGATAACAAGGGCTCAAATACCATGTTTTGGAAATTATGTAAATATGTATATTTACAGTGGATTATGAAAGGCTTTTAAAAACAAACGGGGGTATTTACATCACAGACCTTGAGACTCCAAAAGAGTTGTTATGTTCCGAATGTGTCAACTTGCATTTGCCAGCATGAGGTCTTTTAAGAAATACTGCCTTGCAGTGACATAATGACAAGTGGGGGGAAACCGCAGGAAAAATAAGGTCCCTGAGCTCTCGTCTGGAGTCCAGCACTCTGCACGACTCAGGGGTGGAAAGAGCATGTCTCTGTGCAGGGAGGTTACAGACTGTGGCAGGAAACCAGGACAGAAAATTGGAGCAAGCCCCAACACAAGTAAGCTGAAACCCTAGAACAAAGCAGGAGCAGAAGTATTTATTTTTTCTACTTGAGTGAACTCCGGGATGATTTAATCCTAGGAGAGGGGAAATCCTGTGATTTCATCGTTAGAGCACTCTCATTTGAATAAAGTAGTGCCATGAAGTGAAAACCAAAGTATCTAGACTGACAGTACTCACTGCAGCTTTTGAAAAGGTGATTTTTAATTTGATAAATCAAACATCCTCATGGCATTTTGTAGGCAGAGTTGAGTATCTTTAATATCTTCCTTTTTTCATAATATGCATCCCCTTAGTCTTTCATTACCCAACGGAACATTTACCCTACAGGAATCATCTTTTTTGAAACAGTACTTTTTGAAACTACTCACAATGACTCTAAGATTTCAAAATGGATTGCTGACCATAGCCAGATATAATAGAGTGAGTAATTAATTTTAAAAATAAGACTATGTATGGTATATCTCTATGTTTAAATAGATGGCCCAGGTGTAACATTTTGGTAAAGGGTACTTACAGAATTCATGATGGAGACCAACTCCAGGGAGGAAGAAACGGAAATGATCCCAGATAGGAAACCACAAGGCTTCAACTTCATCATTTTATGTGTATATAAATATTCATACCTAAAATATATACGAACATACTTAAAATACATAAATGTACATATTTTAGCAAATATGGCCAAATGCTAACGTTAATCAATTCTAGCAGGAGATAGGAAAGAAACACCTGTTTGTGGTGACGTCATTTTAGTCTTTCTTCCAGCATAATAAAATCTGAAACATTAAGGAAAAGGAAAACCCAATTAAATTAATTGGAACTAAATAATGACTATGCCAACCATAAACAAAACAGCTGTCACCAGAAGGTGAGCAGAAATTCCAGTGACAGAAAATAAAATCTGATTGTTGTATAAGGTCTGTTTAATTTTCAGATGGACATAATCAGGTGCCTCTGGACAGATACCTAATGCTGCTGTTGGTAACTTCAGACTCTCACTAGGCATGAACCTAGCTTTCCTTCTCTATTTCTGGAATCCCTCTTCCGTGTATTTTCTATGAAATAGAATCATAATCCCTATCTCTGTCTGTCTATCTCTCTATCTATTGATCTATTTATCTATCATGTATCTCCTTTCTGTGCTATGTGTAAGATTTGTGAATATCAATAAAAAGGTACATGACAAGTAAGGTTCTGTCATTGATTCAGCTGAATTTGTTGATCAGTCCTCTGTTCTAAAGCCAGACATTTCTCCCCCTTCTCTGTTGGCAGTCTGAGCCTGAGCTCAACTCTCTTGGTCACTGGGGAGATAAGAGCTTTCTTTCTGGCCAGACCTTACACCAGGTGCTTACTAGACACCCCAGGCCTGAATCCTGCCTTGTCTCCAACTGGCAGCACTCAACCTGAGGCAGCTTCCCCTTCTCTGAGCACCTATCTGCTCTCACAGATTGGCAGGCTTGGCGGCTGCTGCTTCTGGTGTTTGTGCTTCATGCCCAGCTGTGCCAAGGCCAATTCACATATTTTCTATGTTCTGGCTGATTTTCCAGCCCTGTGACTTGAAACGGCTCATCCTATTTCATGGGTGGCTGGTAGAGGTACTTTTCAATTTTGCATATCCTTAGTGGAGGTTTAAAATAAAACTATGAACACTAAATTTTTCAGAAGTTTAGACTTTTACAGGGAAAAAATATAGAGAAATAGGTACTCTTAGCTAGCTAGCAATTGGGTGACAAAAAAAAAATCAGTTTCTAATTCTCTATATTAAGAATCTATTCATTTAAAATAGCTAGTCTCTTTCTTTCTTTCTTTCTTTCTTTCTTTCTTTCTTTCTTTCTTTCTTTCTTTCTTTCTTTCTTTCGGGTCTACAGGGTGTTCAGTGTCTCACTACTAGATAGGACTCATAGTGATCCACCTGTCTACAGCCTCTCAAGAGCTGGGGTTACAAACGCTCACCATCATGCCCAATCTCAATTGCCGTCTCAGTGCTCCCTGGGGTATTGAACCCCCAGCCCCTGTGTCTGTTTATGGGTGCTTTAATCCACTGAGCTATTTGGCTGGCCCTCTGTGTTTCTTTCTGGAGTTGGGTAAAATATTCCAGCAGTGAGGGGCTGAACACACTGGTACATGACTGTAGTCCTAGCGTTCTAGAAGACTGAGGCAGGAGGATCTCAAGTTTGATTGCAGCATGGGCAACTTAGTAATTAAGTGAAATCATGTTTTTAAAAAATTCTGTCAGTGTGTACAGCAGAAAGAAGGATGGTGGAGCTTGGAAACCCAGCCAGCCTGGATTCAAGCTCTGCCTCTGAGCCTCAGTGTTGCCAAAGGGAAGTAGAAATAACAACACTGGCATCATTCTTTAAATGTAAGACTTTTTTTTTAAATAAATAAGTCTTTACTTTTCTTATCACTCAGAATGTGGCCACTGTCCAGTAAGAAAAATCACCAATAAGATGGCACCTCTTCTGACCAACCTGATGGGCAGAGAGGACATTCAGGACATGGGACTCTGGGGCCACAGGGAAGCTGCTTGGGAACCAGACTTCTTCAGGAATGAGCGACTCAAGTGTGAGACTGGTGTTTGGACTGGGAGACCGCGAAGGTCCTTTCAACTCTGGGATTCCATAGTTCTATGACTGTAAATTGTTTTCTAGGAAGAAGTTAACGTGTCAAGTTGAATCTGCACCTAGTTATACAGAGACACCAGACTCGACAGAAGTTCCATTTAGTTTACTGATTGTTTAAAAATAAAAAACAGGTCTTGCAGCGACGGGTTGGACGGCTCAATGGAAAAACTTATCTGCAGCTTGGCAAACTGAAAAAGGAATTCAGAAGTCCTCTGTGCAGGCCGCTGTGCTTGACTCTCTTCTTCCAAGCTGGCTGTCAGCTGCAAGTTTCTGAAGTATTCTTCCTTGAAGTACCCCAGCCTTCATTTTGTGGGATTGGAGCTCCCAACAGATACTTTTCAAGGAAAACAAGGTTTCCCAAAAGTGGGCTCCCAAAAGCAAAACCCTCAGAAGTATGTCATCCTCAAGAATGCACTTTTGAAATAACTTCTAAAAAGCAAATAGGTAATAGGAAAACAATTTTTATTTGCAACCCAAACTCTTTGTGATCCTAATGACGGAATTTTGGATGTTTTCTTCTGTCAAGCTCAGTCCGACTTCGAATTTTCATATTCAGCACACACATGTTACGAACTTCAATAGACATGTAACAATTAACATTTCAGAGATGTTTTATCATCATTTCAGAGTGACTGTCAATTAGCAAGATTCTTGCTCTCCCCAGGTGGCTGTCATTGTGGAATCCAGTGTTCGAGGCACTGCTATTTAAAGGTCTTCTACTCAATTGAACATAATAGTCTACCATGTCCTAGAGTTCTGTAAATGTGCTGATTTGAATTTCCCAAAGTCAGGGGAAATAGTGGAAAAATACTCTATGGGTAAGGCCTGCTGTTAAAGAAGAGCACATATTCTATGAGTACGGGAAGAGAGGATGAGTTGTTGGGTGAGAACAGAAGCTGTTAATGTTAAAAATGTGACCTAGAGTTGGCCAATGCACAAGGGCCCTTGGCTTTGCCCCCTTCACATTCTGAGCACCTGCAGTTATTCTGGGCATCTCGGCACCATTGAGTTAGGGAGAGTGGAACTGTGGAACAGATATTAACCTTCACCTCGTTTGAAGGCGATTTTGGAGAGTTTTAATCTCCACTGAAACCCAGCTTCCACCTCCCTCCTGACCAGGTGTGGCTTCAACCAGAGCCCCACAGCGGCAAGGAGAGTGGTGCTCCTTTGTTTTGCATACAAAAGCATTCTGGGTCCCAGTTGTGAGCAGTCCAAGACAGTGTCCCGCGCGCGCGTGGGCTCTGGAAGAAACGCTTGCGCTCCCAAAGCCCTATCCTGTTTGCTGGCTCTGCCTTCTTGGGCAAGTTATTTGATCTCCCAGGCCAAGTTATTTGATCTCCCAGGCCTCCGTTTCCTAACCAGCAAAGTGTGGTAATAACCCAGCGTTTATCGCACAGTGTTCCCTCAGGTTAAGTGACACAGAACAGTCAGCAAAGCGCTAAGTAAAATAAGAAACACCAACAATAAGAGTCTTGCTTCAAAGCCTTCTCCATTTGAGTTATGCATCATTCTCAAAATATCCTGTTTCCAATTCCTACACTGGGACAGTTCTGAACAAAACAAAAAAGCCTGCTCTAGTTTATGAACTAGAGCCCACGGATGTAGGCGTGCTTCTGTGAAGGACAACGGCCCCGCATTTCCTCAGGCCTGACCACTGACTGGCCCTTTCCAAGCTGAGGCTCAGTGACGTATTCCGATGGAATTACCATCTTGGGCTGGTGCTTGCTTTTCCTTTCCTTTCTGCCCTTCTGTTGCTTACTGACACCAATTTTTAGGCTTTTAAAATGATTTTTAGTACAGGGTCATATAGGGTCTGTCTACACAAATGGAACTTGTAGTGATTCTCTGGTTTTCAGCTTCCTAAGCGCTGGGATTTCGGAGCGCACCACCAGGCCCAATCTCATTCGCCATCTCAGGGCACCTGGGGGTGGGGCCAGTACAGCAGAACTAGAGATGGAACCCCGGCCACTGCTGCGCTCTGCTAAGCTACCTGGCCAGCTCTGTGATGCCTATTTTTAACAAAACATTTAAAACCTGACAAGTGGCATCTCTTAGGTAACAATTGTTGGCTAATATGAGCCTCAACAGGTACCTGTTTTTTTTTTTTTTTTTTTTTTAAGAAAAAAAGGGAAACTGACTTATTAAGGAAGATTGCCTGACGGACTGTGATTAGGATGACATGGCTGTGACAGGATAAGAAAATGCCAGGTCCACATAGCGCTGTCAAAGGAGGGGACCGGTCTCTGAAAGTTGCGCAATAGGCACGCATAGCGGCGACCATGCCAAGAATCTGCTTCAGTCGCATGGAGTGACCTTCTTGGAAGTGGGTGAATGTGCCCGGTTATTTCTGGCAGCAGTTCCGGTTCTCAGGCCCTTTATGCTACCAGTGGTCTGCTAAAGTAAGAAATAGGCTGTCTGCCTGATAACAGGCCCTTCATGACAAACACACTTCTTTTTCTTTTTTTGCAGAACCGGGGGTTGAACTCAGGCCGTTGAGCTTGCCAGGGAAGCACTTATTCCACTGAGCCATCTCCCTGACCCCTAGAAACACAGTTCTTGAAAGATGGAAGGGAGGGTCCTGCATATATTGCACCGAAGAGGACAAAAAACTAAAATTCTGCAGGAAAACAGAGCCTTTGTCCCATCTTTTCCAAAAATGATAAAGGAGATGAGTACATGCATATAACCACACACCAGTACATTTTTTCTTTTTTGGTACTAGGGATCAAACTCAGGACTCTGTGCTTGTGAGGCAGGCACTTAGGCCGCTCAGTTATCTCTCCAGACCATTATGGTATCACCTTATTTATTCTAAAAATGTCTGCATTGGCTATGAAGAAGAACTGATGATCTTTAAAGACATAATATTGTCATTTTGGAGAAGAGACTTGGGAAAATCATGGAAAAGACAGTCTCTTCTCTCCCTCATCTTTCCCCCATTCTTGTTTTCTAACTTATTATGCATTTTTTGTTAATGATGTTAGGAAATTTCAGCTTTTAGCTTTTCCTTAGAGGCAGGCCAGTGAGTCCCTTGTTTCTGTCTCCACCTCCACTCAGAGTCACAAATTATTTTCCTAGCACTCAGTGGACTTCTCTCCTGGATGTCTACCTACGCTGGAGAGCTTCAAACCATGGCTGTGAATTTTTGCCAAGGAATCCTGCTCATAGGCCTGCCGTTCTTTCTATAATTTATGGCCTTCTCTTGGCATCTGTCCCCTTGACTGGTATTGCTTTCTCCATTCTTTTCCCACGCATTTACCTCTCTTCTTATTGTGGAACGTGTGCGACAAATCCCAAATCCGAGATGGTTATTCTTTACCTTAAAACTTTAAGGAATGAATGCTCTATAGAATGAATCCCAAGGTTCTTGCTAAGATATACAAACTCTTTCCTATTCTAGCCTTTGCCCGGTTAGCAGGAATCCAGCACCCTCATGCTCCGGCCCTTTCAGTTCTCTTGCCATCTTCAAAACTGACTCTGCTCTTTCTAGCTTTCATGCTCTTGAAAACTTCTTCCTCTGCTGAGAATGCCCTTTTCATCTAGGCCCAAATTACCTATCGCCTGAATTCCGGTTTATTGATACCTGGTGGGGGATGCTTTCTGGGCAGTCCTGGCCAGCTTTGGAACCTGTGCCCTCTTTGGGTTCAACAATAGACTCTGCAAGTAAATGAGGAGCTCATGGCAGCTGTCACTTGCTCCAGGCTCCACGCTCCCCGAGGGCCAGCACTGACCTCTGTTTTCATTACCTGACACAGTCATGGCCTCCAGTGGCACTTGATAAATGTTTATTGACAGAAAAATATAACTTGACTGATTTTTGTAAAAGTGCCTTAGGAAGTGGGTTTGCCTGCAACAACAGCTTGAACTTTTAAGAATATATCAGTGGGGAAAAGCAGTTAATCAGAACTAGGACAAGACCCTAGCAGTGACCTACTTCAGTTGACAATTGTACACCTTCAACATTGCAGATATAAAATGACCCCCTAGACTAACTGGAGGGCAGAAGGCATTGGAACTTATTCAAGCTCTAATCCCAAATTCCAGGGCTTTTTTTGATGCATCCATCAAAGGGTCTAAAGTAGGAATTATTCATAATATTCTCATACCTCTGATGTAACCCACCGTAGTGGCGTGGGTAGTTATGCTGTCGGTCAGAAAACTGAGTTAATACCACTGAACTCTGACTCTGAAATAAAAACAGTCGGACTTGACCTCTACACAGCAAATCAGCTTGAAAACGACTGATGACACACGTCAGCAGTGCAGCACATGAGGGTACTAGGAGTCACAGGAAATACCAGGAAGCCAGGAGCCACAAGGAGGAATTTAGGGACGACTCTATTCAGATCATCAGAATAAACTTAGGGCTGCGTGTCTCAGCAATGTGAACCCTGGGAGGCTGAGGTAGGTGGACCACAAGTTGCAGCTCAGCCCGGGTAGCTTAACAAGACTCTACCTCAAGATAAAAAAAAATTGAATAAATAAAATAAAAAAATAAAACACCTCAAAAGGTCTCAGGTTGTCACAGCAAAGGCCTGGGTACACTCCTTTGTATCATAAATTGACAACAATAACAATGACAAAACAACATGCAGTCCTTTGGTCTGAAAAAAAAATCTGTCCATGGGTGCCTGTGGCCGGCCTATGCCGTGGGGACCCCAAGTTCTTCCTCTGTGCGGCTCAAGCTTGGGACCACGCAGGAAAGGCTGGTGTCTCAGGATCCTCTGATCTTCCAAGCCAGGTCTTCCCAGAGGGCCAGGGACAACTGAAAGCAAATGGAAACAAAATTGTAAGACTCCATTGCTGTCTAATCTTAGGGGAAAAAATTAGAATTTGGGAGTAAATATATATTTAGTTTTAAAAAGAGAGATTTGGGAAGTAGTGAGTTAGATCTCTTATAAGAAGGAAGGACACCTAAGAGATGGAGGTAAGGGGAGGGGCTCAAATAAGAATTAAGACGCTGCACGTCCATGGGGCAGTTCCTCACGAGGAATTGCTATGAACTGCAGACATGAACCAATGAAAATAAAATATTATGTGGGAAAAAAAGAAATTACGTATGTTATTCTCAGGCTTGAGAGTATACAAACATTCACTGTTATAATTAATGAAGGAATTTATTTTCTTAATTTTAAAATAAGTTGAGCATATGTTGCTTGATCGGCACATCATCGTAGCTTCAGATGAGGAAGCCAGAAGTGGCAAAATTTGGCCCAGACTCTCAGAAGAGGAGACAGGGCCCCGAGGACCTAGGTTTATGGGCATCGTAATCCCTTTGCTCTGCTCTGGCTTTCCTTAGACTGGTGAAAGCACTCAGGGCTTTTTATGGTAGCAGAATTAATCTGCCGATGCCAGGAGGAGGGGGAAGCCCGTCTGACAGTGGCCGGGGACGCTGCTCTCCGCGGGGCAGAAGATTCAGCTCTAGTTCTGGCGAAGGCCTGGAAGAGTTTCAGTGGGAAAAGTGGTGAGAAGGGGAGAAAACGACAGATTTATTCGCTGCCTGGACTGTGTGCTTGCTGCTTCCACGCGGCATCTCATTGCTGGGACTCTCATCCCAGGGCCTGCATTGAAGATGGCAGTGATCCCACCTGAACAGAGATGGACAGGCAGTTTCTGTTTGTTCTAGGAGCCCTTACCTTTGGAGGATAACACTGTAAGCCAATAAATAGCTGTGCAATTGGTTGCAGGAGAACACCAGGCAAACCGCTTGCTATTCGGGCAGCACCATACTCGGCAAGACTCAGGGCAAGACCCTTGCGCTGCTCTACGCACCGCTTCTCCGTGACCGCGTGGCAGACCCTGCCCATCGCAGCCGTCCTGCCTCTGGAGGCCTGCTGGACTCACTGCGCCGACACCTAAAAGCGCGGAGCTGTTCCCACGTCCCCCTTCTGAGACACTGGGGGGAGTTTCTCAGGACCGTGCTCCCTTGCCAAGCCAAGTGGCTCTGGTTGGTCCACAGACAGGGGACTGGATGGCAGGGAGGGCAGCGCTGGACATTTTCAGCCCTTTAACGTGGAGGCTGTGACTCTAGCAGACTAAGTCACTTTGCACTTGTCGACACTTTATGCCAATAAACGTGGCAGAAGCAGCGTCCTTAGATCTAGACGGCTGCTCCTAGCACACATTACTGCTGAAGCCTTAAGTTCCTTGTCGGTAACAGGAATGAAGCCACAGGGCTGAGGAAGAGGAACATTTTTGCCTTGCTTGTTTTCAACTGATAACAGCAAGCTTAGCCGTTATTTAAGCCGCAGAACTTTTCCTCCATCTACTTTCTTCTGCCTTATGACTCTAGCTAAATAAATTGCAAGTACAGCCGAAAAGGACCCTGTAAGATCAGTTTTTATCATACAAAGGCACAGGGTAAAACTTACCACTTAAACCACACTAAAGTACACAATTTGGTGACAATTAGAATATTACAAGGTCGGGTGAGTATCATTATTATCTATTTCCACACATTGCCATCACTCCAAAAGGAAACCCCGTCGCCACTAAGCAACAGCTCTCCATCTGCTCGCTAGTCCCTGACAATCAATAGCACACATTTACGTCTCTGAGAATCTGCATGTTCTGAATGTGACACAATGTTGTGGTCACATATATGACACAAGATTACATCACCTAGTAACACGGTAGCCGTCTTAGTTTGTGTAATTACCCTATAGGATGTTCTCATAGCCATGAAATTGCCTGAGGACACACTTCAAAGAATGCGCCTCAGTTATCTACAAGTAGGTGGTTGTTTTTCATATAAATGGAGCAATGCACTGTGGGTTCTGGCTTCTTTAAGCCAGCATACTGTTTTCCAGGTCCTATCAGATTCTGTGTCCCGGAATATTTAAGGTATATTTTGGACAGTGATTAACAACAAAGTAGCAAGCCAAATGCATTAATTATTATGAGTGAGAGTGTTTCCCTACTCTCAGGAGAGAAGCAGTCTCTTGGTAACAAAGAGAGGGGGAAAAAAATCTCCACATCTCTTGGCCCCTTGATTAAAGGGGAAGCCCTCCGTCACTCCCAGCCCGCTCTGGTCTGAGGCCAGCTGGAGCCTGTCTGCAGAGTCTGGTAAAAAACACGGTGTGTGGGGTGAGAAGCGAGGTACCCAGGTTTTTGCAGGCCTACCCAGCCCTGCTATGTACCTGAGGACAACAGGGTGAGCTACAGAAGTCTAGAGGCTGGGTGAGACTTCAGGTAGATTCTATTGCACTGGAAGAAATGGTACTTAGCAGCTGGGAGGGTTTCCGGCCCACACATGGAGGGAGCCTGTGCCCCCTTAACTTCTCCAGCAAACAGATGTCAGTCTTTTCAGTGAGATCCCACGGCTCATGCCTTCCTTCTGTGCTCTGTGGAGACTGCTGTTGGTGAGTCTCTGTAGACTGAAAAGGACGCACTTCCTGAATAGCTCTGATAAGAGCACAGAAAAAAATACATGCCACAGCTTGCCTACAATTCTGTATCAGATGCCTCAAAATGTCACAAAAATGCCTAATACTATCAAATTTAAGTTATGATTTGATGCCAGAGATGAATAGTAATCTTTTCCCAGTGACAGCTCAACACTTAGAAAATTTACTTCATAATTTCCTTTCCCAGTTAATGTCAAATTGAAAATTGATGTTTGATATATTTATGAGGAGGAAGTTTTATGCCTTTTCCTTAGAGAATTTCTTTTTCTTTTTTCCCCTTTCTGAGTTTTGCATGATATGAGAAATAAAAATATAAAAAGTAATATGGTCATTACTTCTCTTTTCAACCTTTAAGATGAAGGCAAAGGGTCACAATGAGTTCAAAAATATTTATTTTATAAATACTGCATAGAAAATCATAAATTGAGATAAATGTCACAGAAGCCACTAAGGCATACGATCAGTCAATTTATGAAGCAGCTTAAAATACACTCTCTACAATATTAAAATTGTTATGAAATTTTAAAACATTCTCTTTCTTTTCAAATATGGCAAACATCTGAGGCAAGCATTCTTAATGGACCCCTTGAAAATGACTATGACACTTTTCACATGGAGATACATGTGTATCATTCTGAGGTGACAACCATAATCTTTTTCTTTTTGTAATCTTGACAGAGTTGATGAATCAAGCATAAGAAGCTTCCTTCCTATCAGAGGTGGATGAGTGACTACAGTGAGTTTTAAAGGTTTCTTCCATTCCAAGACAAAACTAGTTCTGTGTTAATCAAGGATTTTTTTTTTACTAAGCTAGTAGGTTGACTCTGGCAAACAAAGATTGCCTAGAGAGTATATTGGCTGTTGATGATGAGTGAAAGTTGGCCCACCAAATGCTATTGTGCCTCTGATTATTAACTTGTCTGAATAGGATGCAACCTGTTTTTCCAAAATTTCCTCCATTTAAAACCCAGGATACAGCTCAGTGGCACAGCACCTGGCAGGGGTAAGGTCCTGAGTTTGATTTCTGGTACCCAAAGAAGTGTAAGCCTTTATTTTCAGTGTAGGCTTCATTTGTGAACGTTATTATTTTGTGTAATATTACATGGTAAGTTCAAATATGTTTCATTGTCACCCCTAATCACTAGGTGACATTCTATAAAGGAGGGTTCCACAACCCAGTCTGCAATTTCATATTCCAAATTCCCCAGTCCAGAAAGCTATGAAGATAGAGATTTTCCATAACTCACTTGGCAGTTAGCCTGACCTTACTTGAACTCATTTGGCAGCAAAATGTGGCTTGAACTGGCACAGGGCTATTTATAGTCACTATTTATCTATGCACTTAGTATTAACAATCATCTATTTTGCAGCAGGGACATTAATGTTTGATTATAGGGTGCTGACCTAGACCTACTCAGGTGGGGGCACATAGTATCTAGTATGTACTATGTCACCTCCAGAAAGTTCAAAACATCTGAATTTCAAAATATGTTTGGGGCTGGAGAGATAGGTCAGTGGACTAAACACCTGCCTGGCAAGCGCAAGGACTGGGGTTCGATCCTCAGTAGTACATGCCATGCAGGCCCTGGGCAGAGCTGGCCATCAAGACTGGGCATGGTGGTGCACACCTATAATCCCAACACTAGGGAGGATGAGACAGGAGGATCATTACAAGTCTGAGCTGAGTAGTGAGACCCTGTACCAAATGAATAAAAACAAACAACAATGAATACCACATTTGGCCTCTTGGGTCCTTAGAGATTGTAGCCCTAGTCCATATGTTCTGCTTAAGAAGATACACTGTATAGATGTATATAATTTTAACTTAGATATTTTCAAGACTTGTTGGTGTACATGGTCACTCTTAAAAAGGAACAAAATATTTTCTCATCTATCCAAACTGGATTTGTATGTAGCAAATTAATTCTGATAGTTGAAATAATGAACTTTTAAAAGTATTTTGCTTCTTCTGTAACAATCTTTCAAAAGTCTAGGTAGAAGAAATAAGCAAGAGTGGCCACCTACAGGAAGAGAAATATGGCATGACCTCACTATTGTGTGAAGTCTAAAAATATCACTGTTAGAAGTAGAGAGGGGCCTGGAGGGGTCAATCAAGGAAAAAGGAGATTCAGGTCAAAGGGTGCTTAGTAGGCCCAGTGGGGCAAGTTCTAGTGATCTCCTTTATCACAATTGGCGAATATATTTAGTTACAGTGCGATGCACAATTCAAAATTGCTAAAACAGTAGGTGACAAATGTTCTCATCACTCAGGAAGAGTCAATGTATCAAGTGATGGATATGTTAATTATCCCAGTTTAATCATAGTACAATGCAAAAGATAAAACACATTGTACATATAATGTACAATGCCCCATAAGTACATATAACTATTTGTCAAGTAAACAATAAAAATAAATGAACACAAAAATTAGCAACAGAAAAGAGTCCCTGAATGATTTTGAAGATTGTCTACTTCATATACAGCCCAGCACTTGTAGGTAAAATAAGTGAATAAAAAGCTATATCATACTTATGATAGCATAAAATGACAACATATTACTACACTGGTTGGAAACAAAGAGTTTAGGAGTATACTAACATTTTATGACATCAATTTCTAACTTTGCTCTACAACTGTGGTCTGAAATGTGTTAGGTTGAACCCAATTCCACAGTGTCACCACAAAAGTCCTAACTTTTCTTCCCTGGATAAATATGATTCTACTTTCTGACACCTGACCAGAATTCCAGCTTAAGCTGACCCATGTGGCATTTCTGGAGGGACGGTTAGCTAAGATGGATCAGGCAAATGTATTTAGTGTGCTTCAAATAGGCAAATCAGAGGAAGATTTGAATGATGGCTAGACATATATTTAGTGTGTTTTAGGAAAAGGACCATCGAATGAAATGCAAGTAATGCTACTTACCTGTTTTCAAGACCAACAGACTCAAATATGTGCTCTCATAATGCAAAAAGTAAACTGGGAGCTTTTCAACAGGAAATGTGTTTCCATTTCAGAATTATAGGGGAGGCAGTAAAATAGCTTCCTTTCTCCAAGACCTCTATTAACTCAGAAATAATGGATGAGAACAGAGGTATGAGGCTCTCATAAAAGCGCAGCCAGGTCAACAAGACTTGACCATGACTTGCAGAGCTGTCTTAATTTCCAAAAAAGGAAAATGTGTCTGTTGGGAAGTTTGGCAGGGTAAGCGGTAAACACATAATTATTGGTCATAGTAAAAGGAGAGAGAGAGAGAGAGAGAGAGAGAGAGAGAGAGAGAGAGAGAGTCCAATGTCAGCTCTGTTCATGCAAGCCCTGTTTAGGGGAGAAAAGTATGTTGGTCTCAAACCATGGTAAACATGGACCCATTGGGATATCCATACACTCAACTCTTTGTTCTGATCCAGTGCTTGCTAATGTCCTTTTCATTATAATGGTCTTCCCAGGATGTGGAGAGAGGATGCCCCAGCATGTTCAGCTGTGTAACACAGGTCTTGTGACAGCTACAATGTGAATTATGAAGGTGGGCTTCTGATCTAAAATAGCAATCTTAGGAACTGACAGAGAAATACATCTGCATTAAATAGCCCTCCCGCAAAGGAGTTCTCCCAAGTCAGCTGCCTTGCTCCCAGCTTCCCAGCCAGCCTCGAGCTCCATGGGAAGTGTCTCATAAATAACCATCCCAGTAAGGTAATACAGTATCATGCTGCTTAAAGTGAATTCTGCTTGACTGCTTCACACATGATAATATGTGTACATACAACATAAAGAGGAAAGAATAATGGGTAAAGTTGTAAGGCTTTGTCCAAAGGAACTGTGGCAGTCAAATTTCCCTTGGAAAAGCTCCAGGTTCCACACAAACCTCCCTCTTGAGAAGGGAAGGTAGGGAAGACAATGCTTAGGAATCCAGTACAAGTGGAAAACACACGAGAGAGATGCACAAACGGAGATAGGGTGGTGCTGTGTTCACTCTGATTACATTGTTAATGGCTATATTCAAGTTTCTTGCAGTATAGACTAAGGAAATAGGATTTAAAGCAGAAATCTACACAGTGGTGAATGGTTATCTGATTCTTTTAGGCATGTTGACTTTGGGGTTCCAGTGAGAACACCTGGTGCAGTGACAAGGGTTTTTCCTCCCTGTTGTATTCAGGGAGAGAGATAGCTCTAGATCTCTGTTCAACAGGAAAAAAAGCCCACATAGAAAAATTACAGTAAGTGCTGAGAAAATCAAGTATTTGTATACATTGATTAATGGACTGGAACCTAGACCATGCAGGTGTTTTTTTTTTTTTTTTTTTTTTTTTTTCTAGTACCAGGGATTGAACTCAGAACCTGGCACTTGCCAGGCCAGCACTTGTTCCACTGTGCTCTCTCCTGGCCCCTGCAGTTCTCATTTAACAGATCTAGTGAAAAGCCTATTTTTCAAGAAAGAGATGGGTGTTCTACTCTCATGCTCACTGAGTTTATGTTGCATAAGTAAAGAATTCCAGCAGTGCCATTTCTAGAAATAAACTTATTTCTTAGAACTATTTAGTGAAAACCTCTCAATTTCCTGTGATACCAGCAGAGCTCACCCCATGTTTATTGTAATTCGAAGTTTTGTACTCGCCTTGGAGAAACTGCTGTTGGGTAGTGAAACACTGGATCCACAAAGAAAATGGTGTTGGGTCACATGTTCTTGTAGTGCCCAGCTTTAGGTAAGCCTTGGGATTGTTCAGATGTGGACTGGTTCCCAAAGCCATGTGGGTGAGGAGCTTGGTCCCCGGCCTGCACTAAGGGAAGGTGGTAGAGCCTAGGTCGGGCCTAGTTGGGGAGCAGCAGGCACGGGGTGGTGAATGTGCCCTTGGAGCCCGTCTCTTCATCCCTCTCTTCCTTTGTTGATCCTGAGGCAGACAGCCCTGCTCCTCTCTGCGCTATCCACCAGCATGGGCTGCCTCTCCACAGGCTCAAAAGCCACAGGGCCAGCTAGTCCTGAACTGAACCTTCTAACTCTGTGAGCCAAAATCAATATTTTTCTTTATAAGTTGATTAGTTCCAGTATTTGATTAGTTGAAGCGATGCAAAGCTAATAAAGGCCTGTTGCCACTATGTACTTAGATTATTGCCATAACTAAAAATTGAGTTTCTTCAACTCTAATACAAATCAGTGAATGGGTAGAGAATACGTAATGAGCCTCCAGAGGTCAAAGAAAGAAAAGGACAAGGCCTGTGTACTAAGGAGCTTCTAGTCCAGTGACAAACAGACAGTTTGGTGACATGAATGAGACTAATTTAGTCAGCCACCTAGACTTGATCTCTGCTTCTTTGGCTCTGAACAAACCGTTAGGGCTCAAATGTCCTGCCTCCACAGGGGCATGACCCTCAGCCGTATGTATTTAGAAGTCTGCTTGGCAAGGGTGCCTTGCTCTAGGCCAGCTCCTTAAATTGATATAATAAAAAGCATGAAGCCAATTTAGTAATGAGTTCCTATATCAGATTATAGAACTATTAGTTTTCTTATTTGCGTGATGAGATTATTAAATTTACTCAGAAATATTTTGAAGATTTAGCGAGGTGCTGCATCTACCAATCACGCCTTCTGATGACAGATTAATCTTTCTAAAGCACTGCTTTAATCTTGACAGGCTTGTCGTAAATCTCTGTGCTTTCAGGAAGGTTAGAGTTCAAAATTTTTGCATAGACCTTCTGGTCTGTTGTAAAACCACCTTTCTAGTTTTATTTCTAATAACTCCATCAAAATGAAATACCTGCAAGTGGCTATTCATTATCTGATTATTCATCTCCTCCAGTGAGACTTCTGTGCTTTTGTTCGTGTAATTGATTCCTTTTATAACTTCCTTTGGATTAGCTTCTTGTGCCAACATGTCTGCCAGATTATCCAGCCTCTAGATTATGCCACCTTATTATCTGCTCCTTCTCGGGCCACTCAGTGCTGAGCATTTGCTAACTGACATGGGCTCTAAGGGTGAGATAGACACAACAATTCCAAAATTTCATATATATTCAATACTGTATATAAAGTGAAGCATCTCATTAATACTTTATATAGATTATGTACAAAAACATTAATTTCATCTTTATTTTTGCTTTTTCTTTAAAAAAAAACTACTAGAAAACAAAAACAAGACAAGAGACTACTAGAAAATATAAAACTAAATACAGAGCTCGGATTCCATTGCCTCTGGATAGGCCCGGTAGAGGCCTCACTTCTAGCCCATATGTCCAGCATATGACCACACTTACCTCTTTCTTTTATTTTGGCACCAGGAATCGAACTCACAACCTTGTTCTTGCTACTTAGGTGCTGTACTGCTGAGCTATATCCCTGGCCCACTTGCCTCTTTTTGTCACACCTTAGAGTGACTGCCTTGAGGACAGGCTCAGAGCATTAGACTTCAGGTGTCCCATACAGCAGAGGTACTCTGTACATAGCACCTTCGTTAAGATCTGTACGCATGAATCGCAGAAGACTAACCACAGCAATCTTCTGATAGTTAAGCTCCCAACGTGTTTTCTGAGCACATTCAATGTAAAAAGATGCACTTGTCTTTCTAGGGACATGAACTCTCAAGAGATTTGAGGGTCCTGTACACAGGTGCCTTTTGGTCAAGGAGTTATATTGGTGGCTGGACTTAAGTTTATATTGACTACTTTGCCCTGCGCTTACAGGATACTTTCTACAGTACTGTGAAGATTTATTAGTTTCTATATTATGCGATACTTTTTGCTGCTCTTTAGAGTTTTGTGCCTTTGGCGATACTAACAAAAGTGATGAGCCTTCCTCTGGGATTATGATGTGTGAATGCCGGTGAACCAGATGCTGAACATACCATTTTGTGCAGCGTTGTGTTTGCTTTGGTCTTCAGCAAGAAGGAACCCCTGTAACTGGAGATGATTCTTAACTGAACAGTGGAAAGAATGAAAGGATTTGGAGGTGTTTAGAAGAACAAACAGAATTACTTAGTACCTATAAAGCTGGGGTGTGTGTGTGTGTGTGTGTGTGTGTGTGTGTGTGTGTGTGTTTGTATGTTTCATATATATCCTCAGAAGGATTTGTAGACAGGATAGTGGCTAAAGCCATCAGTTTTCCGATGCCACTGATATCAGCTAGGAATCAAAACTCTAAGAAGGATTTGAGTTTGATATAAAAAGCATTTGCTGATAGACCTACTACCCGCTAGAGCACATATTTAAATTGTCAGTTATGGGGCTCTGCATGGATCTAAGCGTTGCTGTGGATGAAGACTGTGAGACAGATCCAGCATTCATGTGCCAGAAACTGGAATTATATTGTGTGTCTCACTTTTACTTAGGTATGTCTATTTTAAGAAAAAGTTAAAAAAAAAAAAAAGGAATTACCTGGATTGATCACAAAAATAATTTAAGCATGATGAGCTCTTTAAAAAGAACATCTTACTAAAATATTGTGTACAAGGGCTTTTAAAAAGACCTCAGAGTGCAGAAAATGTTATCGGAACATCTATTAATGTTTACTCTTTAAAAGCATTTTTAAAAAGGACCTTAAGATTCCTGTACTTCATATAACAGATATTTTAAGTCGGTGAAGTTCCTGTAGTTTTGTTACCATTTATGCTATCAAGAACAAAGAAACCCTGTACCCTGCAAGCTACAAAAAGAAAGGTAAGCAAAAATACAAACTCCTGTGGCCTTCAACACTTTTCATCTCTGAATTGCTATTCCCAGCAAAGAGAACAACCTAGATGCTTGCTATTAGCTTTTACAATTCAGCGCAAAAAATTGTAGAGTTGGGTAACTTTCCTCAAAGCGGCTGTGGGTTGCGAATCATTAAACCACCTTGTTTGCAAAGTACATAGCAAACAGGTTTTTAATCTCCTGTTTGGAAAGAAGATTACTTGATTCAGCTGTGGTTTCTGTGGAATTTTAAGTGCAATAAAAAATGAAGGACTATTTGTTTGGATGCATGGGGTATTATATGTATTCTTGCAATTTTTATTTTTCCCTTTTCAGTTTAAAAATTCAGTGATTTTTGGAGGTGGAGCTGCTAGGAAAGGGAAGAGAAGGTGTGGGACGTATTGAAAATAGCAGACACAGTAAAGCAAAGAACTTCTTCTGTCAGAGCTCCTCAAAGGGATTTACAGACAAAGGCTGCAGATCAGGCTTGGGGGGAAGTGAACCTGAACCCTAATAGCAGGCACAGCAGGGCTACAGTCAGAGAAGGAGCCAGAGTGGCCAAAGGTTTTTCAAAAAAGTTTTGTTCTTTCAAAGGTACACACAATTCTTACAAGTAAGCTAATCTAATAATAACTAGTAAAGCTACTTTAATTTACAGAGTTGAAAGAGGAGTATTTAACATTATCCTTTGAGATGGGATACAGATAGACTGATAAGGGTAAGAAGAGATAAGGCTAGAAAAATAAAGTCTATTAAGGAAACCCCTTGCACCAAATCTTAAATCATCATGAAGAACTTTTATAAGAAAAGCACAAAAAATAATTTCTTTTCTTTTTTTTTTTTTTTTTGTGCTTGGAGTTGCCACATAATTATGAGCAATGGAATGCAAACCTGATAGTTAAAATGCATCCGAGGTGTATAAGCTTGATGTCCTACACAGAGGGTGACACTGCTACTGCCACTTAGCAGTTATGGGTGTGGCAATGTGGAGAAGAAAGGAAAAAAAAATCACAGGAGCTGGAAGATGTGAAAATTCAGAACTTTAGGAAGCTATTCACGAGAAGGGACTTTATCTAGATGTTCTAGATGTTTCAAGATTATTCAAGAAGAACAGAAGAAATAAATGTTCAAAAAAAAAAGCTAGAGAGCACAGTGGGCCGGAGAGAAGAATTGTGTCCAGGTACAAAGGGGAAATGTGATCTCTCTCCAAGACCAAGTAAAGAGGAAAGTTTTAAGGCAACCGCTGACAGCAATTTCTCGGGCATTGCGAACAGTGCTGCAAAGAACTTGGTCTAACCAGCAATGTAGGGTGAGCTTTTCAAGACTATTATATTTTTTTTCCAGTCCATCATTAAAGCAATTGGCTTTGGAAACCTCTTATCTGCTCCCTGATCAAATGACTGAATCTGACAGATTCTGAACCGATCTCTCTCTCTCTCTCCCACAAAAGGGGGGGAAAGACGACTGATGTGGGGAATTAATCCACAAAGCATCTATTTATAGAAATAATACTTCTATGATTACATCATAATCATAGAAGAGACTCTCTAGATGAAAGGAGGGTGAATGTAGATATTTCAGAGGAGGGGCAGGCCCTGCAATGTGTTTAAATGGAGCTTGGCTCAAGACCATTGTATTGTAGCCGTGGTATGTGGGACACGAGTCTAAAACCAGGAGATTCAGGAGTGATATTCTAGATGGAAATTTAAATTACATATCGGGAGTGTGTGAAAGGGAAGAAAGAGAAATTAATTTAATTCCACTTGCTGATGTGACCATACCACAACTATTTTTAGGTATAATCCAAACAGTGCATATCTTCTCCGTTTTGATTAGTAGAAAATTGGCAGAGAGTCAAAAGAATTAGCATTTCTCAGCACATTATGCCAGAAATGTACAAATAAAACTACATTCCCTGTGCCAATGTGTTTAAATTTAAGTTACTGTTGAGGTTTTATTTTTTTTTCCCCTTCAGAAGAATGAACGGGCCTGACTTTGTCAAAGACATTTAAGAGAAAATGAGTCTTTTACAATGAGCAGCAAAAGTTACAGAATAATTTTCCTTTAGACTTTCCCTTAGAAGCACTTACTAAAAACTTCAATGTTAATATTACACAGATACTTCGGGTTCAGAATTTCCACCAGGAAATTTTACATATTGTCAGAGGAGGTCAGCACATCAACAAAAAGTGAAATTAAAATATGCTAGGAAAATACACTGAACAAGGAAGGTTACACAATTGCCACATTAGGAATCAGTACCAGTTCCAAAAAAAGCACAGGCCAAAAATTACACTTGATTGCAAAGTTTTAGATTGACAGGTTTACCACGGGACCAAGCTATATGCCATATCAAATTCCCATTTGTAGGTGGAAAGAGGAATTTATACAGCCTGCAAACTTTTGATCATTTCCCATCAGGGGACTTAACAATGCTCGACTGAATTTCCAGCGAATAGCAAATCAGTGAGCCTTGATTACATTTTGGTTCATTGATGTGATTTTAAGTTTTATGCCTTTGCTTCTCTGACACACACAGACCCCCAGGTGAGGGTGACTGTATACTTCTTGTGCTCCTCCTGCCATTTCTGGGATTTACTACTTATTTCACCGGGTGACACAAGATTGGTAACTTTCTCTTCCTACTGCCACTGTTTTTGACACTGGCAGATGGGCTTTCCCGTTTCCTATTACAAATCAATGGCCACCTCCCTCAGAAAATAAGACAGACTAGTTCTCATGGGTCTTTGGAATCAATGACGACATGGCCTGTTCCTGAATCCTTGTAATTCCCACTTACAGAATACAATTCACACAAACCCTTTTTCTATTTCCCACCAATATGTGCAGACTGGCCCCAAGATTATGGTGATTTCCTCTAATTCACTAAAGAAATTCAGCCTGTCTACTAAGTAGTTAAATTATAAACATTTGCTCTAATAGTTATAAGGATATTCTTGATTTTAAAACTGGGCCTATAATATGCTTTTACATAGGAATATTACTTTTTATTTAAATATGAAGACTCATCTACCCAGAATAAGTGAAATAATCAGTGCTAACCCAGTGTTCTTCAGATAAACTGGAGATACTAAGTCTACTAGGATCAAATCAAGAGGAGGGAAAACTCACATCTTACACACACAAAAGGGAAAAAAAATTAGAAATGACTTTGGGTCAAAGAAAATTCTTGTAACATTTCATCCCAAGACTGATTTCACATTCTCCAAAAAAGTGTTTATCTTTGTTTTACACCTTTGTCTCCCTGGTCCTCCACCCACCTTTTTCTTTTTGCTGAGAAAGGGATTCAACTTGAGGGCAGCCTTTGCCCACAATGCTGCTGTTCCTGTCTTCTCCTGCTGGACTCCCCAGCAGGACTCCATTAATCTTTCTCAGAACACTGTCCCCTGGGGCTTCAGAATATGCCATGTGCAAAGGGATGACAGTCCTAACTTTCCCTGGAAGAAAAAAAAAAAAAAAAACTATTCCTGCTAAAGGGCAGCATGAACACAAACTTTTTATCTTCATTTGATATTTTTACTGTTTGATTATAAAAAGAAAAGCTGTTTAAGAATATAAACATAATTTATTTTGAAGAATATCCAATTAACCTCAGGATGGAATTTCACTGTACTTTCTTTTGGAACTAATTGTCTAAAAACATTTTATTTTCTATTGCAATTACTAGGAAATGAAATGACTGTACATTTGCTTCTTTACCTTGACCTACCTACCCAAAACTTCTGCTGAAGCCATCTACTGAATTACACAAGAGAAATATTTACTTTAAAAGCCCTTTGATAAATTTTTGCTTGGAAATAAGGGTTTTTAAAAATTCTAAACAATCACTACAGAATCTGCACATATGGATCATCTGTAGACTGTGATTTTTCAATTGGAAACAAAAATAAACTGTGGAAGCCACTTACCACATTTTGCGAGCCGGCTGTTCAGGGACAGTCTCCTTTTCTGCTCTTCTGAGCAAACTTGCAGCAGAGTTACCTGGTTCCATCACTTCCCCCCCAGGAGACACAACTCCAAACATCGCTTCGTCACTTCATAAGTCAAGTGCAACACATGGGGTCTTGAAAAGTGCCTGCATGTAGTCTGGAATACCTTGCATCCAGCTGTGAAAATTGAAGGCAAATCTGCAGCTCTCAGTAGGTGAGCATCATATTTGGTCTAGAGGCATTTTGGTGTGGTATGGAGTCATGCAAAGCTACTAGGAGGGATCTGTGAGACATACAGTCTAATGAAAAGGCAAATGATCTCTTTCATTGTCACTGACTCTACAGACACAAGGGTACGTAATCTTGATTGTGCTTCATTGGTATTTATTGCACATGGACCAATTCCTCACACAGTAGTTAGTGGCACCAGAGTAAAAATACTTGGTAAAACATACAAGAGGAAATAGAATTTACACACAAGTGCTAAAACTTTACCAGCAGATTCACATGGGCACTTGGACATAAAAAATAATAAAAAATCCATACGATAATTATATTTATAATATGGATAGTTACAGTACCATGATAAAAGAGTATAAAAAGATATTTTCCCAATAAGCCATTATTAGCTCAATAACATAATAGACAACAGAAGCTGAGTTTGAATTTTATTTTAGCTTTTAAAATCTGCCCCCTTCCCACCCCTTTAAAAATATTTCATTTCTTTTTGTGCAAGTAACATCTGTGAACTTCACAATTCCTAACACTGTGCAAAAATGGCCTTTGGAACCACTCCTGTTTAGTGTGTCTTGTTGTTTGTTTTGACGCATGGTGTGCAATTATCTGAACTGTTGCCTTTTTTTTTTTTTTTTTTTCCCTGTCCTGTCTTCAATTGACAGAGTCACATGTCACAGAGAGAGGCTCAGCGCCTGGTCCTTCCGACTAATATTGATACATAAATAAGCTGTTTAATATAAACAAGTCTTTCGATCTTTCTGTGCAATGTGCACAGGGTGAGGTAGAAAACCCTCAGCAGGACCACCGAGGCGCGCAGGGGCAGGGTTTGCCCTGCAGAAGGAAAGCAAGGTGGGGCTTGTTCTAAAAGAGCTTGAAAGTTCTCGAAACTAGGTTGTTTTGCATCCATCCTTTCCCTTTGCTTTAAGATCAGGAGAAATTATTACTCAGGGATTGAAATGCAGTTTGTCTAGAAAGCATAAAGAAGCACGCCCTGGTAAATCGCCCACCCCCCTTGGACGACTCCCGTTCTCCGGGATGGGCTGGAAGCCAAGCTGATAGAATTAGCGCTCCCTTTCCCAACCCACCCAGTCTCCACTGGGATCCTCTCAGAAAGTATCCAAACCCACCTGGCGGGGGAGGGGCGGGGGATCTAAAGATGCATCACACGCACACACAAAACTAGGGGCCGAGCCACAAACAGAAAAGAACCGAGGAAAGATCAGCAAGCCACTCTCCCAACCCCTCCTCAAACTTTCCTTTGCGTGCAGCTGTCCGTGGCTTTTCTGTTTGTCTCAGATGATTCAGACGAGGCTGTGGGCATCGAGTTCACCTGCTTTCGGTCTTGAGTAAACAGAGCTCCCCTCTTTCCCCTGGGAGGCCGCGCAACGTCGTCCGGCGGGGCGCAGGGTCCGCGTCCAGGCAGGGCGGTGGGGACAGCCGGGTCGCCTACACCTTGGACTCCGAGGCGAAGCCCGCGCGGCCCGGCTCGTCCAGGCTCGAGTCGCTGTCCGCCGCCGCCCCACCGTTGCAGCCGGCCCAGGGCTCCAGCAGGCGCGCGGGCGGTGCGGCCCCGACGTCCTCTTCCTCGTCCGAGGCTGCCCCGGGCGACGGCGGCGGCCCAGCCCGAGCCAGGCAGCCTGGGGCGCGCAGGCGGTCGCCGTGGGCTGTGTGGCGCCTGCGGGCCGCCCGGCGCGCGCAGCAGAGCAGGCGCTGGAAGGCCTTGCGGAAGTCGGGGCTGCGGCAGTAGATGATGGGGTTGAAGGCCGAGTTGGCGTAGCCCAGCCAGTTGAAGAAGACGAAGAGGCGGTCGGGCACCAGGTCGCGGTGGAAGGCCTTGACCACGTTGGCCAGGAAGAAGGGCAGCCAGCAGAGCGTGAACACGCCCATGATGATGCCCAGGGTCTTCAGCGCCTTCTGCTCGCGCAGGGCCACGAGGCGCGAGGGCCGCCGCTTGCTGGGGCGCCCGTTGGCCAGCGGGTCGGCGGTGGGGCGCGGAGACCCGGGCGCGGGCGCGGGCGAGGGCGAGGGCGAGGGCGAGGGCGAGGGCGGGCGCCCTGGGCCGCCGAGGAAGCGGCGTTCGCAGCTGTCGATCTTCTTCACCTGCTTCTGGGCTTCGCGGAACACCCGCAGGTACACAAAGGCCATGATGCATAGGGGCACGTAGAAGGATACGACGGACGAGGCGATGGCATAGGCCCGGTTGGTGACGAAGTCGCAGCACTTGGGGTCGTTGTAGCAGCGGCGTGCCTCGTCGCCCTCCGCCCGCCACCAGTGCATGAGGATGGGCAGAAAGGACACCAAGGCCGAGATGGCCCACACGGTGCACACGAGGACCCGCGCCCGCGAGCGCGTCAGCAGGCTCTGGTAGCGAAAGGGCGAGGTGATGGCGAGGTAGCGGTCCAGGGCGATGACACACAGGGTCTCGATGCTGGCCGTCACACATAGCACATCCACCGAGGTCCAGAGCTCGCAGAAGAAGGAGCCGTACTCCCAGCGGCCCCACACCACTATCGTGGCCCCGAACGGCACCACGAGGAGCCCCATGACCAGGTCAGCGCTGGCCAGGGACATGATGAAGAGGTTGGTGAGCGTCTGCAGTCGCGGCGTCTTGGCGATGGCCACGATCACCAGCACGTTGCCCGCCACAATGAGCAGCACAATGAGGGTCATCAGCAGGCCCATGCCGGCCGTCCACTGTGGCGATAGCGGCTCGGAGCCCTCGCTGGTCGGGGGCAGCAGGGAGGCGGGCGGCGAGGCGGGCACCAGCAGTCGCGCCGCAGTGGCCGCGCCGTCGGGGAGCGGCGCAGTGGCCGACAGGTTGCAGGGTTCGGAGGCACCCAGGGCGAGCGCCCCCGCGCCCATGCCTAGCTGCGGAGGCCGGGGGCGGGGGGTGTGGCAGGGCTGGGCCGTAGATGTGGAACACCCCAGGAATCGGGGCAGCTGGGCGAGCGCGGGGAGGTCGAGGCTGGGTCAGGGCAGCCACGGCGCGGGGCCGGCAGCATGGGCGCCGGGCGCCTTCCCTGCCGGAGCCGAGCGCTGTCGCCACCTCCGTCGCCGCCGCTGTTGGAGCCGCTGCCGCTGCTGGAAGAGCTGCCGGGACCTCAGCATGTTTCTGAGCGCGCGGGCCCCGCAGCTCCGGCACCCAACACCCACCCCACCCCATTCCCCCACTCCCCAAGCCAGCCCCCGGCTCGCGTCAGGCTCCTGCAGCCAATGGCTG